>CAIGRQ010116856.1:0-12254 GCA_903798375.1 Fraxinus sp. D2006-0159 | reverse complement strand
ATGAAGTGACAGTTTTTTGTACATCGATATTAACAACACTTCAAATAACTAATGGTTCAGATTTTGACACATAATGGAGTGTCAATGTACAACAAGCTCAATTCTTTCTTTAATTAGCAAAGAAATCTAGTACCAATTTATTTTAGTAAAAATGTATCCATCCTTAATCATGTGCTTTTCCATAGCACATGACGTTATCAAATATTGGACAATGTGTAGTAAAGTTGAGCTCAACAACCATTTCTTAATTTGGTATGTGTTTGATTCAATGGGAATAGATTGGCAGGGGGTATCTCTCGGATGTGCCCCGGGGCACTAAAAACTGTGTTGGGTAAACTTTTTATAATGGTGACTGGCCCCACCGCACTGCAGCCCCATACTCCAGAAACCTCCCTCCGGCCTGGCCCTACGGGTTAGTATACACCGCTTGGCCCTACACGTATGAGAGATTTTTTGGAGAGACACAGTTCCACCCCTGCTGGAAAGAGGACTCGAACACGGAACCTCAGCCAGCAATACCTCAGTCTTAACCACTAGGGCAAGAGGACTTTTTGGTATGTGTTTGATTCAATGGGAATAGATTGGCAGGGGGTATCGATTTTTTATTTTTTATTTTTAATAACACTTCGGAAAAGTTGGAGATGAAAAGTGCCAACATTCTTATTTATTTCATATTTATTCAGTGTATGATTTACACTTAACATTGCTTTACAAGATGTGGCTCATTTGAAACATCAATTTTGAATTGTTAGTCTATGATAGATGGATTCTAATAGCATATTTATAAAATTTTGGCGTTGGTCTTAAAAATGTCAGCCTTATCAAGAGAATAATCAAAACTATGCATATATTTTGTTGTTATTCAATACGCAATTTAATCTTAATAGGTAAAGACTCCAAATGAAATTATAACAATTAAAGTTTCAAAGGCACTTTTGTCATTGGTCACTCACCGGCAATAACTCTAATTTGATGAGACCAATCAATCAATTAGATTGCTCATTCATAGATCAAAATCTCATTTTCAAATGCTGCTAACGGTGCACGAACAGCTCAAAGTGAGCAGACAAGGCCTATATAACTTCTTAATGCCCAAATTCAATAAAGCTACACTCATTCTCGTTGCAAAGCAACTTTATATCTGTTAAAAAGACAAACATGACGGTTGAAATTTTCATATACAACGTTTGTTTAATATACTTTATTGTAATAACTTTCATCAATAATTTTGATCGATGCTTGTTTTATTCAGAAGATAATTATGCACTAATTTTGTGGTGAATTTAATTTACCATCAAAATTTCCTAGTAAAGAGAGAGAATACATTGCTTACCATAATCCTTCATGATTACTATTAAATCCTTCCATTTGTTGGACTGCAATTGTAGTGAATTGTAATCCATTCAAATCAGAGATTCACAAATCACAACCTCAATGAACAATGATTCTGTGGCAGCAAAAACTCAAGGCATAAGCTCAACAATGGATCAAATCAGACGGTGACATTACAGAGGCCACATTTCCAAAACTGCCACACAATCAGTGCCTTGGAAGTGTTTTTTGATAGGCAGGCCTCATTCAGGTTTTCTTAAACCATGCCCGTCTTCTTTATGATAAGACTCGTCTTGATTTCATTTCACCTCTCCCACCGTAATCTCTTGTAAACTTCACTTCACATCATTCCTCCAAGACCTTTTAGCGCTATCTGCCTTGTCCAAATCATTTTTGTGGTTCATTACATTCTCCTTGTGTTTCTCAACACATCTTCTGTCTGAAATATTTTGCATTTTGATCATTTCTTTCATAGGGTCTTTTCATGCCTGTATTGCTGAATTTTGTTCAGGAATTATGTGAATCTTTCCAACTCTGGAACACTATACTGATCAGATAGTCTTCCATCCCTTGCTGAACCACCCTCGAATTTGTCTTGAGCCCATCTTGATCATCTATCTTCTTCAGCTCCCCAGCCTGTGTTTGTGGCTCTCTGAATTTGAAATCACTGGCAAGTTAGTCAAGAGTCAATAACACAGCCTCATGTGCAACAACACAAGATGATAATAGCCGTTAGACACAAAAATAAATGGTCTCCATTACAAAGTAATGCAAACAAAATTGGAAAGGCAAACTAAAGTACTAAATAACCAAACCAAGCTACAAAAACTAAGAAAGTGGGTGACAAGAAGTTTAGACATTTTCAACTGTAGTCATATTATAAAGGAAAAGTTTCCGAATTTTGGCACCTTCCTGAACTACCATGCTAGGTTTGACAATAGATGATGGTCAAAGCCTATAGGAATCCTCAGTAAAATACGCATAATAGAATAAGTAGTTGAAGAGGATATAAAACATAGTCGTTATGCAACATCTCACACCTTTCTCAAACTAAAGCAAATTCTAGCAAATGCAAGTGACTGCATGATTTGTTCTCGTTGACATACAACATAAACAACAGGACCAGCTTCTACTTGTAAGCAGTCAGTTCAGGTAAAAAAAATTCTTCTTTGATTTTTTAACTTAGATCGTACATGCTCAAGGGTGTACGTATAGAAATAATATGTTGAAGACAAAAAAGAAAAAAAGAAAAAAAAAGAAAAGAAAAAAGAACAACTCCGTCAATAGGGCTTAAGCTATTAGATGAGGTAGTTCAATGCTTGCGAGTGATATCGGAGCAAGCAAAGGTGGCCTAAGTTCAATTCTTCATGCCGTCCATTTACTAAAATTGTTCGAGTCACCGTACTAGAGACAAAAAACTAATTCGACCTACACATATGGGAATGTATTGAAGACAAACATAAAACAAATAAATTTGTCCCCTCTTTAGTAGTATAAGCTTTTAGATTAGGTAGTTCAACTTAATCAACAACTACAATTTCTTCACTAGGTGATTTTTTTCCAAGTAGACCTCCACATCTATTTTCTTTAAACGACTTTTTTAGAGAAAACTAGAATCAATGCTCCCACACTGCCACCACTGCTAGCAAATTTCCTATTCCTGCTTCACCAGGCACCTTCTTTTGCATTTCCGTTTACCTTCCAACATAAAGTTTCATTGCAACTGTTCATGTCCCTCATCAATAGTGAGACTAATGCTGAATAAAGACACAAACCATATCACAAGGTTAGAAAGGGTTCTGTAAATTTAAGTCATCTTCCCTTCCCTCGATAAGTAAATCTTATCGAGATTAATGCTCCCACACCGCCACCACTGCTAGCAAATTTCCTACTCCTGCTTCACCAAGCGCCTTCTTTTGCATTTCCATTTACCTTCCAACAGAAAGTTTCATTCCAACTGTTCATGTCCCTCGTCAATAGTGAGACTAATGCCGAATCAAGACACAAACCATATCATGAGGTTAGAAAGGGTTATGTGAATTTAAGTCATCTTCTTTTCTCTCGATAAGTAAATCTTGTTTCACTTTTCCAATCATTTGTCAGTCACTCAAAATGCATGTTTTCGTAATGAAAGAAATAGGAAAACAACATGCTCAAGGAAGAAGAGTTGAGGAAAACAACTATAATTATTTGACCTAGAATTTGAGCTCCATTTAGATTATCTATACATTCAACCGATACAATGTAGTGGATTGAGGGTAAGCACTCCTATATGGTCAAGTTCTAAGGAAAAAGAAAAGTGATTCAAGGTACAGAGTCTTACCTGCGGCTAGATATGTACTTGGATCCTCATTAGCTAGAAAAGAAAATCCTTTAGATTTGCCCATGCCTTTGTCTCGAACTAATTTTAACAATAGTACAGATTTAGATTATGAAAATTCGATCATAGATGGAATCTTCTCACAAGAAATTTTTGAACGAATGTAGTTTTTATTTCTTCATGATACTTTGACAATTTTTAAGAATTTTTCTTGTGTACAGAAATAGTACAAACAGAATTCATATATCACAGAAGTAGTCTCAAAACACGACATTATCTCTCATACAGTTCTAAAGCAAGTAATTTTCTTTAGAGGATCCAGATACTCGACAGGTACATGGATAACACTTATGGGGTGATGATTATATGTTTTCACCGTCGTGATTATGCTGATATATATCCCACAATGGGGTGGAAGGTTTTGCGCTCCATCTTCTAAAGGCACAACAGAAGAAGATTGCTATATTCCAAAGTTTTCACTAGCATTCTTGAGGTTGGCCAGGTCAGTATGCTAGATTATATCTAAGCAAAAGACAGAATCTAAGTGCAAACAAGTTCTACAAAAATGCATATAATTACCACCAGCAAATCAATCCCAAATCAGTCTAATCCTATAGCATCAATGATCAAATATTTAAAAACTAAAATTCACCTCAAACATATTGGGAGCAGTTAAGAGTCTTAAATGAGATGAACCGATGAAAAGCAGGCACATGGCTTTGGAGAATTGGATTTTGCACTTGGTAATTTTGTGGGAAATCTGCAAAAGCTCCAATTTTTATGGAGCTTTGTACTTAGCTTCGGCTGCTGGCTGGAATCTGGAGGCAGAAAGATCTACGACGGCAGGCGGAGGGCTGCCGTCTGGAGACTGGAAGTGTCTAACAGGCCCATCCAGTATGGGCTCGCTGTTGAGTCAGTCCATGCTTAGATGGGTTGGGCCGTTCATTAGAACTGGATACCTTCTCCATTTGCTGCCAAATACAAAACCCAAATGAAGTGTTCAAACTTCAAAGTCACCACTGATTATATCTCGGATTATGCGTAAAGAAATTATTCATGTGGGATTTCTGTTTCTTCCCAAAAACAATCAACAAGCAGCCCCACATCAACCCCAATCAATGAAAACCCAACACGAAAACGAGCAAAACGACGACGTCTACTCTAACCAGCTCATTTCCTTTTCCACAATCAGAATGATGTTAACATCTTGGCTCAACGGCCGCCGCAGAAGATACTTGTTTCTCATTCTATGCTCCCCTCTTCTCCTCCCTTTGTTATGCGCCACGTGTCCCTTCGTTTGCGCAGCTGAAATTTTTTTCCGCGTATGCCGCTGGCGCCGGAAGACGGAGGTATGTGGGGTTCAGAAGGCTGAGGATGAAGTTGGATTACTCCTGCATAGATACCTGGAAGATCAATTATTGCTTGTAACTGGATCTGCTCACGAGTGTGGGGACGATGATGAAAATCTTGGGGTTGATACAGAGTATTTGGATAATACGAAGCCTTTATTGCGCAAATTTTGATATATACTCAAATTCTCTCTCTCTCTCTCTCTGGCTTGTACATGTCAAATAATTTGTAAAAGTCTATACAAGAGACGGTCTTGTGAAAAAAAATTAAATACGTGTAGCATATCTAGTCAAAGTAAACGCACCAATAGTGAAATAAAAAAAAAATTGGAAACTGGCCCACAGTCCACAGTCACTCTATGGGAGCCATAAACCCAGAGCAAATATAAACTTGCATATACGCTGCCTTACACCTCTCGAAATCTTCAGTAGATCGGAGCAAAAGCGTTTGTACTCAAATCACAATCGAATAATTAATTCCATGGAGATCTAGGAAAGAAGAAATTTTGCATTTTGCGTTTTTCAATTACACTTGTGAAATATTCTTTTAGATCTAACGGCGTTGTTACACTGAGAGGCGATGAGGATGAGCTCGGTTGTCCGATCCTTATGCTTCTTCTTCATTATCTTTTTGTTCCTTGTCTCTTTTACACTCGGCAAGGTAAGTAATTTGCCTCTGATTTTATTGATATATTTGTTGATTACTTGTAGATCTTGTGGATAGTTTGTCATCCCGCTTACAAAAAATGTTGCTTTCGTTAATTTATGTTTTTTTTTCTTTGTTGAATTTGATTATTGATTGTTATTGGTTCTCATCAATTGGTGATGTAAATTCGAAGGAAAGATTAACTAATGTGTAGTAATAGAAAAGTAAAAGCTTTTCACATTAGGTGAATGTGGATGATTGTAAACGGCTTAGATACTTGTAACATTTTGAACAAGAAAAGGTTGTTAAAAGTAATTTAAAAACTCGAAAAGGAATGGCCACAGGCTATTAGAGGGGGGCTTTTTTTGTTCTCAAAATGTAAAATTTAAGTACGACAATCAAAAGGTGTGCTCAAATTACATTGTTTTTTTGACTTCATGCTTCACTCATGTATGTGTGCGATTATTAATTTATCTGAAGCTTCCACAGGTGTACACTACTTGTCTTTTCTTTCATGTTCTATTTCTTCAATTGTTGAGTAATTTTTCCTTTTTTTATTGATCCGAGTATCAAGACACAGTTTTTGCATTTTCTAAATTATTGAGATTCTCACTCTGTGTGAACCATCAAAAGTCAGCTTGATCTCAAGTTTCAAATAAGTGCATATTGTCTCTTGACTGTCTAATGCAGTAAAAATTGATCTTGTACTGCCTTTTCTATTGTCAATATGTTTTTCATTCTATGTGCCAGTATCAAGCAGATGATCCCATCACACTATGGGTAAACAAGGTTGGTCCGTATAACAACCCCCAAGAGACCTACAACTACTACAGCCTTCCATTTTGTCATCCACCTGGAAATGCTGCTCACAAGTGGGGAGGCCTTGGCGAGGTTCTTGGAGGAAACGAACTTATTGATAGCCAAATTGATATAAAGTTTAAGAGTAATATGTGTAAATACATCTCAATTAATTATATAGATTTCCATCACTAGAACTTTATCCCTTACATCTGGCTATTTCTAATGGCAGGAGATGTGGAATCGGCGACAGTATGTGAACTTGAACTGGATGCAGCTAAGGTTAAACAGTTTAAGGATGCAATTGACAATTCATACTGGTTTGAGTTTTTTATGGGTACATTCTTCACGATCTTTGTTATTGTTGATTATACATTGTTGACTAATGATATTAATATTCTGGATCAGTTCTTAGAATAAGTTCATTACATTTATCCTTCTGTTGCTCCTGTCTAACTGTGTTCTTTCTGTGTATATTTTGGCATGCTTATCAGATGATTTGCCACTATGGGGTATGTTCTTCTACTCATAGATCTTTTGACTTGTTGGCTTACATTAAACTAAGGATTTAACTGCTCATTCTTTGTTTAAAGGTTTTGTTGGTGAGGTGCTTGCTGATAAAAATCATGATAAAAAGCACGTGCTTTGGACACATAAAAATCTTGTCGTTGAATACAATAAGAACCAGGTATATTTTGTATGTATCAATTATTTCCGGAAATTATGCATTGGTATCTTCATTTGTTGCTAACTGAAATCTCCTCTTGCAGATTATTCATGTCAATCTGACTCAGGAAAACCTTAAACCAATTGAAGAGGGGAGAGAGTTGCACATGACTTATTCTGTCAAATGGATTCCCACTAACATTACTTTTGCACATCGTTTTGATGTTTATCTGGACTACCCCTTTTTTGAGCACCAGGTACATACTAGTAATTTTTACCATTTTTCACAGGAATTTATGCTTTCACATGCCAATTGATCTTATGCTAGGGAGGTTAATGAATAAGTTCCATATTTCATTCCATATGTTTGTCATTTTTTTTTTTCTCTAAAGATGCTGATAAAGGGGGGAAAAATAGATAATTAAAAAGAGAGAAAGAAACTGGAGAATATAAGATCTTAATATGCAACCTATAGTTACAAAAATCCATATTATTATTTCTCCAAGTCAGCTCAATGAAGATTTTTTGTTGTACAGATTCACTGGTTCTCAGTTTTTAATTCTTTCATGATGGTGATCTTTCTTACCGGTTTGGTTTCAATGATATTAATGCGCACCCTCCGGAATGACTATGCTAAATATGCTCGGGAAGATGATGATCTGGAGACACTGGTAATGTTTTTTGAACTTTGTGTATGTCTTGCTGTATATAATATTCATGAGATTTTGTTTACGATGAAATATTTCGTGCGACTTGGTTCTTAATATGCTTGTACTACCAAGTGCATTATTCATCAGGTCTCTTAAAGTGGCGCTTTTAATGGAGGAACATAACATCTTTTAAACCATGCTCACGTTTGAACTTCTCCTGTTTAGGAACGGGATGTGAATGAAGAATCTGGTTGGAAACTTGTCCATGGTGATGTGTTTCGGCCTCCCGTAAATCTGTCTTTACTTTCAGCTGTTGTTGGCACTGGCACTCAGCTTGCAACTCTGGTTCTGCTTGTCATTATTTTAGCAATTGTTGGAATGCTGTATATAGGGTATGCCTGAAGATCTCTGTATGTAATGTGACATATCTATGATGCACGGACACTCCTGTTAGCGAGACACGTCTCTTCCGACACTCATCGAACACTCAAGCACATGTATCCAACAAGTCACGTGCCATTTATTGTATACGTCTTTTAAACTATCAACACTTGAGGGATACTTTAGAAACACCCCTTGGGCAAGTGTCTTGGCCATGTGCCGTATCCTATATTGAAAATTATAAAAATAAAGATATAATATATGCATTCAAAATTTTACAGAATGAAATGGATGTGTCTCCAATGTGACCTAGTCCTACTTTTTTTTGAATATTACGTGTTGGCATGTAGTGTTGTGTCGTGTTCGTGTCCATGCAACTTAGGTTAGTAGGCTGTAAGATGTACCAAACTCCTTTCACATACTTGATAACCTTTTTCCATACTCTTCTAATCAAGTCTTTCAAAGTTGGCCCTAATTCTGTTCTGACAAAAGCTCTTTAAACAAGTCAAGTGAAAGCTGGATGTTTTGCTTGTATGCACTGTGCACGAGTACTGGGCTTATGAAATAAGTTTGGGTTAACTAAGCTTTTTGGCTTAGCTTCTTTTTGCATGAAGCCAAAATAACCAATGACCTAGCAAACGAAAAAGAAAAAACTTGATTTCTATTTATTTCATTCAGTAAGAAACTTTTTCTGGCCTTCAGGAGTAGTTTATACTATGACATCGGTGTTTTTATTGGGTGTGGCCTACTGTTGAATTGATCTACAGAAGTGCTGCCCCAATGTTATGAAAATTGATTTTACTTCGGAAGATTATTTCCAAAAAAAAATGCTCCCAAAATTTAAAGAATTAATTTTTATGATATCATAAAAGAAATTTAAATAGAATATTTAAATGGTAAGATGGCCAACTATAGCTTTAGCCCTTGTTTGGAAGAGATTAAAATCAGATTTTTAGTAGATTTTGATAAAAGTTCATAAAATGTGTGGTTGAAAAGTTGTAGAGCCATGAAATATGTGGTTAAAATTGATTGTTGACTTCGACTTAGATTAAAATTTGAATTTTAATCGGTACTAAACACTGGCTTATACTTACCCTTTAAAATTTCCTATTTATAGACAAATATTGTGGAATTATTCGATTTTTTTTATTATTATTATTATTATTTTTTTTTAAACAGGTAGTTCATCTCAGTTGTTTTAACTTCCATTGTTTGGTGTTGTGTGACTCAGGCGAGGAGCAATTGTCACAACCTTTATTGTATGTTATGCTCTTACATCATTCATTGCCGGTTATGTTAGTGGTGGCATGTATTCCCGCAGTGGGGGTATGTTTCTTTCTTCAACTCACCCTTCCCCTCCCTTGCATGCATCCTGGCCTTCTTTCAGTTCTTTATAATCTGTAGTGTGGAAAAACCATTGATTTTGTATGACCAAATGATAATTATAATGCTTCTTCTAATTTGTCCTGTCAGGTAAAAGCTGGATAAAATCGATGATTCTCACGGCATCACTTTTCCCTTTAATGTGCTTTCTTATTGGGTTCATCTTAAACACAATCGCCATATTTTATGGCTCTCTAGCTGCTATTCCCTTCGGTACAATCGTTGTTGTTCTTGTCATATGGGCTTTTATTTCTTTACCCTTGGCACTTCTTGGTACTATTGTTGGAAGAAATCGGAGCGGCACTCCAGACAATCCTTGTCGTGTGAAGACCATCCCACGTCCAATCCCTGAGAAGAAGTGGTATCTCACACCAACTGTTATCTCTCTCATGGGAGGCTTGCTTCCCTTCGGAAGCATTTTTATTGAAATGTATTTTGTGTTCACTTCCTTTTGGAATTACAAGGTAATGTTCTTTCTAGAATTGACACTCTTATACTCTCAATTACGACTTGTGAGTAAAGCTCATTTACTGTTGTTCTTGACAGGTGTACTATGTATACGGCTTTATGCTACTTGTGTTTGTAATTTTGATCATTGTCACCATTTGTGTAACGATAGTGGGGACATATTTCATGCTGAATGCTGAGAACTATCATTGGCAATGGACTTCATTCTTATCTGCTGCTTCCATTGCGCTTTACGTTTACTTCTATTCTATATATTACTATCACGCGAAGACTAAGATGTCGGGTTTCTTCCAGACCAGCTTTTATTTTGGCTACACTTTGATGTTCTGTGCTGGTCTCGGAATATTATGTGGTAAGTATTCTTCTCCTCTTCTTCCACGATCTAATGTTGTTTGATTCCACTAATAGCGTTGTCTATGTTCTTATAATTTTCCTACACATTCTAGGCGCAGTCGGCTATCTTGGCTCCAATTTGTTCGTTAGGAGGATTTACAGAAACATCAAATGTGATTAACATTAGTAACATTAAAGAGATAGCTTTGATTCTGGAGTTGCTCTGCAGAATCAAGAATGGAAGATCTTTTTCAGTAACAAATGAATGGATATCACGTCAATTGATTGAGAAACTACATTTTGCCTTTTCCACGTTATATCTTCGAAAATTTTACTGGCAAAAAATCTATGTAGCTTGTAAATCATACATGTTACCAGGATTGAAATGTTGGTTTTACCATATGGATGAGTGAAAAATAGTTTTGAAATTTGTGCTCTTTTTGCAATTTAAATGTTTATTGAACCATGTGGAACTACCGTTGGTACTTTGACGATATCAACCAATATTTTGAAAATCGATCCAGCCATAGACCCGAAAAAGCTAAAGGGCCGAGGGTTAAAAGGTCAAACCGGTAATAATAAATAAAATAATTAATATATAAATTTATCAAAATAATTTGACAATAGCAATATTAAAATAAGAATTTAGTAGCACAACAATATAATCCAAATAAGAATTTAAGAACACTAACACTATAATCATAATCAACCTCTTTTTTACCCCCCCTCTCTACGTGCCATATAATTACATCGGGGATATTCCCTAAATCATGTTAACTTAATCAAAATAATTAATAGCAATATCAAAATAAGAACTTAAGAACACAACAATACAAAAAATTCCACAGATTTTTCTTGAAATTCACTTCACAAGACTTGATTAATTTTTTCCTCGGATTAAACACCAAAAAAATCTGCAAATAAATAAGAAAAATAAACAAAATTGAATCTTGAACTAACCAGGTTAAATCATTCACAGTGAATAGAGGTAATGAATTAAANAAATAAGAACTTAAGAACACAACAATACAAAAAATTCCACAGATTTTTCTTGAAATTCACTTCACAAGACTTGATTAATTTTTTCCTCGGATTAAACACCAAAAAAATCTGCAAATAAATAAGAAAAATAAACAAAATTGAATCTTGAACTAACCAGGTTAAATCATTCACAGTGAATAGAGGTAATGAATTAAAATTTACAAAACCTTCCGGATCCTCCACTGCCCTGATACGGCTGATAAGTGGAGAAGCTGGTTAAAAAATGTGTTGTTCACTTTAAGATGGGTATAAATTGGGGCTTTAAAAGTTGGGCTTAACAAGGAAGTTTATTGGGGATAGAGATTTTAAATTTCAAAATCAGGTTTTTATTAAAATTTATTTATGATAATTTTTATGTCACAAATTATTTTACGATCACAATTCAAAAATTATATAGATCACAATTTGTTCATTGGTCACAAATTACAAAATTTATATGTCACAACTTATTTTATGATCACAAAATATCAAATTAATTGATTACAAATTATATTTAGGTTACAATTTATCAAATTATTGATCACAAATTAATAAATTTTTAGGTCACACAGTATATATTGGTCACAATTTATCTGTTTCATTGGTCACACACCAAACAATTTATTAGTCACAATCAACCAAATCATTTCTAACCACCACCAACGCTTGTGACCATTACCACACCGTACCCAGAACCAGCAACACCACCTCTCAACAACAAAACCCTCGTCTCGAATACCATAGCCGCCGCCGCCACCACCACCACCACCACATACCACTATACACCGCACAAATCCACTATCGCACACCACACCACACCACCCCACCCACAACACACCACCACCACTTTCTCTATCTCCATTTACACAAGCAGCACCATCACCGTCGCCACCCAATAGCAACATCAA
>CAIGRQ010116853.1:0-10788 GCA_903798375.1 Fraxinus sp. D2006-0159 | reverse complement strand
TAACAAATCAGATCGAGTTATTATCGAATCGGATTGATTTATATCCATATTTGCTCCGTGTAGCTAACGGATTATAAGATTCGGATCTTGATAGGTTATCGGACTAAGACTCTAAATTCATCTCCCATTAATTTCATCAGGTTCGGATAGGATTTCAATCCATCGACAGCCCTAATAGCCACCCTCACTCAGCCCTAATAGCCACCCTCACTCATGTACATCCCAAACATTAGGTTTTTCATTCGATTACTGGCATAGTATTTCAAAGGCCACTTTGTTCATGATTCCAAATGCCACAAGCAAGAGTCCTTAGCGAGTTTAAAAGGTGTTCATGGGTCTAGGGGATTGTTGTGTGGGAGAGATCTTTATTTTTTACCACCAATACTCCCATCTTAATATTTGTGCCTTGTTCTATTTTTAATTAAATCTCATTCAAATTTTCATTTACTCAACTGTGGGTTAACAAAGTTAAAACCACTACTCTTCTCTTGTAATAGTTTGTAAGATTTTATTCTACCACAAGCATAAAATTTTATAATTCCATCTATAAGCGTATTTTATTGTTGCAGTCACTGTTATTGGACCCAGGCTCAAACAGCCAGGTCAAACCAGGACTCGTAACCCATCTACAATACCAGTCCAGTTGGAAGTAATCAACCAGTTTGCCCACAAAACAGTTAAACCTCTATACCCATACGGGTTATGAAAAGATCAGAGAGTTGGTTCAGGATGGGTGAACTGGTCCATAAGATCTTAATCAAAAAAACCCCCAAAAAGTGTTGTGTGTCTTGACCAGATGACCTCTGGAATACTTGTTCAACATGTTTCCACTGGTCCATTCTTATATATTTTTTATGATAAGTACTACAAAAATACATTGAGATCCGTACTTGGGTATTCCGCAAGAAAATTATGACAACATAAAAATCAATTATTTGTTATACTTTCTTGTAATTGAGTATTATAATCAATTATAAACATTTGGAAGTTTTTTATTTATATTTGAAAAAATAAATGGATTTATTTGCACCATTTAGTTCAAATAATATCTTAAATATGTATCAAGTAAATTAACAAGTTAAATCATTAATGTACTAGGAGAGTGAAAAAATGCACGTTACGTAAATGATTTTGGTAAATTATTATACCTCTTCGGAGAATAACAGTGGTACATATCATCGTGATAAGAGACTTTTGATATACGGCCCTAGTTTGGTGTAGCTAAAAATCAGATTTTTGCAGATTTGATAAAAGTTGATCAAATATGTGGTTGACAAGTTGTACGTCCCATTAAATGTGTGATTAAAATTAATTATAAATTTTGAATTAGATTTTGATCAAAATTTTAATCCACGCCAAATGGGGTCACAATATATACATGGGGAGACGAATGCATTAAAGAAATAGATGAACAAGAGAATATAACGATTTTCAAAAAATTCCAAGTTACCAAATTCTATTATTTCATGATCGTCAAAATAGGAATCAAGAGTTTCATTTTTCTTAAATATGAAACAATGAAAATCCCATCCATCTAAGTTAACGTTCCAATTATTTATCCTCAATCAGCCCAACCTCCACTAATTGCCATATATTCTCCATTCTAGCCTTTGTTTGAGCCCCATTGTTTTGCCAAAATGCATTTTCGAATAGTGTTTTGTTGGAGAATGCGTCGTTAAACAGTAAGGAAAAGTTTTCGATTTACGTGTAAAATTATTTTATAGAAGAATAGTTGTTGAAAATGAGCTTTAAAAAAATAAATTTTCGAATAGTGTTTTGTTGGAGAATGCGTCGTTAAACAGTAAGGAAAAGTTTTCGATTTACGTGTAAAATTATTTTTTAGAAGAATAGTTGTTGAAATGAGCTTTAAAAAAATAAATTTTTGAAACAATGTGAGCCAAACATAGGCCTAATCTTATGCATTTTAATATGACTTGCACATCTATCTTAACGCCCTCATTTCTGCTACTTTAATCTTATCAATATCTTGACCTTAGTAGTTCAAAACTCATGAACAAATAACCATACAACATATCTGCTCTAATTGTTTTTTCTAGAACTTGCCTTTAACCCTTGTAGAATCTTAATATTACATAGAATTTGTGCAACGCTACTTCATTTCATCCCAGTGGTATAATCCTATACATGACATTCTCTTCAATCCCTCATGTACTAATAATCCAACTTAGTAACTTCTTAACACTTACATTTTGGAACATGATCCTCTATAATAATTCCAATATTGTCCTTACTCCTACTTCTACTCAATGAGCATTGCATGTATACGGTATTAGGTTCACTTAACAAGAAACCTTTAGGGCCTACTTGGGAGTTTTGGGACCAGTTATGAGATTTTTTAAAGTACTAATTTTGGACGTTTATAAGAGGTCAGATTTTGGGTGGTTTTTAATCCGATTTTTAAAACAGAAGTTTATTATTCTGAAAGTTTTTTAAAAGAATAAAATTAAATATATGTCCCTTAACGAAATTTTCAATTTATAATTTCTTATATTAATTTTTTTTTACTAAGGAGCAATATTTTACATATAAGTCATATTTTTCCACATTTAATTTAGGACTATGCTAGAGCAACATAATCTTTTACATAATGCTTTACCTAATGGACAAATGGCGGCCCCCTATTGGGGGTGCGCCTAAATTACTAGTAATTTTATCCTTTAATTTAAGCGAAATATTTAGTTATGATTAAATTTTTAAGTTACTAGTAATTTTGTACGTTTAAATAAATTTTACAATTATAAGCTAATTTTGTACTTTTAATTTTTAAATAATATTAACACAAAAGTGAATCTTTATCTTATAAATTTTACTCAAAAGTAAATTTTTTAGTTGTAAAGTAATTTTTTTGCTTATAAATTAATTTTTTAGTTGCATTTTTATTTACAAGTTAGTTTTGTAGAAAATATGTGGGTTGAAAACAATTATTTTATTCAAGAGCAAAACTGGAAGAGAATTTGAGAAACAAACAAAACCCACAAATTTGATGGATAAACCAAAACCAGTGCCTCAAAAAACCAACAATCAATCACCGGTATTTCCAACCTCTCATAAACAGTGGCACCCAAATCGGTCAAAATTGGTGAAAAAACTCCCCAAGCAGGCCCTTAGATTCCACAGTACTCATCCAAAGTTTTTACTTACTATTAACATTCTTTCTCATCTACTAAAACTATATCACGAGCAAAGCACCAGGAGACCTCATCTTGGATATGCCCTATAAGCCATGATTAGTCTGTAAAGGAAAGGACTTAAAGTAAAAAAGTAAAACCTCAAAGCAAGCCTATAATGATAGGGAAATCTCTACGACTACCGCCACTACATCTCACATTGAGAAATAAAATAGATACACTACTTAAAAGATAATAAGAAAACATAAAAGAAGAATTACAAAGCAATTATAGAGTGGACATATAAACAACTGAGATAAAATCTTTCAATTAAATATCGAAATTTATATTGAGGAGATCCAGTAAAACCTTATCTGGTGGCGAGTTGGATAATTTTTCCATATAAGCTTGGCGTTGGTCAAGCGGCTTGGGGGGCAATTCAGGAACATTAAGTACAATATCCACGCAGAGGTTTCCGAGAGTTGCGACATCGACTTCCTTAACTCCGATGGCTTTCAATTTCTCATCTTCCACAGAGCCATTGCAAAACCTGAGAGAATTAAGGCGCTGTTTGGGTACCGGAATTTCAATCCCGGTGCAGTTCAAAACCGAACAATTTCTATTTCTTCTCAATCTAGGGTTTTGGAGGGTGTGTGGATAAGGAGATAAGAAACCAATGTTGGTTCTGGGTGTAATAGATATAAGAGAGGACTTGAGGGAAATTGCAGCCTGATTCTGCATTCAGAATTCAATTGGGAAAAATCTGTAAAAATGAATTGCTGTTAATTACACTAATGTTGTAAGTACTGATTGGAAGAAAAAAAAATGAAGAACTCAGGTGGGAAATGGACGAAGGGAAACGAAGAATAAAGCTGCAGCAGTCTCAATTCGATGATGATAAGCGTTTTTCTCAATTCTTTTTTGACTTTCTTCAGTCGTAGTACTAAAATGGTAAAGACATAACGAATTGCCAATTGGAGAGAGGAGAGAGGAGAGAGGAGTGAGATTTGAAAGCAAATTCCTGTTTTATCCCCCATACTGTTGACCGTGGAAACATGACATAAAAGAAGTGATCCAATTGAAAACTTTCCTTCTCTTATTTTCAATCCATGTAAAAATGAATTTTTCAATGTTCGATCTCACATGTACCTCGGATCCAATGATCAAAAGGGGCTTAATAGTAAAACCCCAAATCGTAACATGTCAAATTAAAAAAAATTATCCATTGAGCACGATCACAAGTACAAGTACGTCATTATTAGTAAACATCATTATTACAAAACTGAAAAAGTGTTCTTTAACGATGTTAACACCTCTCCAACAAGAGTTCTGCTATAGGCACAGGAATTGAATTCCTGTACCTATACAGGATAGACATCAGGGGATGGGTGGGTAGAAAAATCAATTTTTTACTCACATAGAACCCACCCCCATGTGAGTAAAATTGAAAATTCTGTTGAAAATTCTGTACAAATTTTCTGTACTCAGCATTTTGGCTCCAGTAATCAATAAAAAGAAGACAACTGCACTTTCCACCAGTGATTGTCTAGGCAACAAATAATCACAACTGAGGCCACTGGCGAAATGATGACTTGATTAATCGAACTCAATAACCAATCCAATCTCTTCTAAAATGATCTCCTACAAGGAGGAGAGCTAATGCACTCCATGCAAGATTCCCCTACAAATGGCCAAGGTAAGTTCTATCTAAAACACTTCTAAATGAAAATAGAATTATGTTTTTTGCAATATTCCAACAATTATGTACAACTACTCTACTGAATTTCTCTTAAGTTGATCTATAATTGTCACATCCTTTTTATTCATCAACATAATTTATCATTTTTTTACAACCCATTAGGACGTAACATCCGCGTCAATGTCCTCGTAAAAAATGTGATGGAATTGAACGAAGTGACTTAAATTGAGACAATATTATAGTGACCTAATTAAAACAAATTAAAGTATAATTACTCAATTAAAAATTGCCTAAAAGTACAGTGGCCGCAAATGAAAGAATTTGTAACGGAATTGACATTGTGCAGCATGTCATTTCATTGTACTGCATAGTGCATAATAGGTTACATTTGAAACACTGTTGGGGTTTTACTTTTGCGCTCCTACACGACTGAACTACTCTACAAAAACACACAGTTCCACAGTGTAATTTCTCAACTCGACGACAGCGCCACATATAATTCAGTTCTCAGGCGAACACAGCCGTGCATCGATAAAAATGTTTATTAGGTATGATCGGATCATATAACATATAAGAAAATAAAGAAGCTAAAAATTGTTTATTATACCATCTAGTCTACTACTGTGCCAAATATGCACTAAGTTTGTCACCGTAAAGGTTACCCGACAAACCTTGCCAAGTCCATACGCTCGTGTAAACATACCAAAGCTGGTTGCCTTGTGATGCAGTGAATTAGACTTTGCTGTAGCCTGCAAATGCCAATAAAAATCAGCAGTCAGATCGCACAATATTTCTAATGCCATACAGCTCGAATACAAATAGTGCATATCATCACAACTTTACCGAAATCAAAGCAACATCAAGAGTTTGCTGCGTCTCTATAGGGTTATCTCCGGTCGAAAGTATTTATTCTTAGCTAAATCTTCAAGAGTGCTGACAACATTTTTGGCCAAATTAGCATAGGCTTGGGATACCAAAGAATCGGGGTTGGATATTACAATAGGGACACCTTCATCAGAACCGCTTCTGATCCCCACCTCCAAAGGTATCTGTGATAATAAATTCCACAGATCAGAATTTAGAGCATGTTTGGTAAAGCTTAACTTATAATTTAAGCTGGTCAAACACACTTTTTTATCCACACAACTTATAAGCACTACCAAACAAGCACTTTCTAAAAGATCAAAATCTGCTATCTTACCTCACCAAGAAACTTCATACCCATTTCGTCAGCCGTCTTTTGAGCTCCTCCCTTGCCAAAAATATAGTAAGGCTCACTGCAGTTTGGACATTTAAAGTAGCTCATGTTCTCCATGATTCCTAAAATCTGTAAGAATTATAACATCTATAAAAATGAAATAAACACAAGGAAAAATTTCACGAGTATGACAAATTGGCAACGATGCTTTATGACAAATAGAATATTGATTTCAACTTTGAATATTAAAATTCAAGATTATCAGTTGACTATCATAATAAATAAAGATTGAACTAGACATTGACAGAGAATAAACCAAGCAAGCCACAGAATACTGCAACTTCCATGGTTAAAATTAATGTTTTCACATCTGATTGTAAAATAAATCAACACAATGTAGTTTGTCAAGCAAAAGAACCATGTAACTTGAGCATACAATAGAACTGGAAAAAGAAATATACACACCCACATCAAACAATGGTTAAGATGCACAATCTATTCTTTACAGTTTTTGAGAATGCCAACTGTAAAAAGTAGAGATGTGTTCTCTAATCAGATTTTACCCCTCTGAAGTTGGATTTCACATCTCTCACATGATCCAAACCACACGTCAGTTGACTACAATTACAGAGCACTCTTCTTTTTTTAGCCACGTTTATTAGGATAAGGATAAAAGGATTCCAAGTCTCTCCATCATCGAAAAATAAGGTCTCAATTCAATGATAATGATATACAAAATGTGGATGCTCCACAAAGTATCAAGATATAGCTCAAGAACTGATCATACCGGCACATTGACTTTGGTGAACATTTTAACACCTCTTCTAGCATCCATTAATGCAACATCTTGAGGAGTGGAAACAATTAGTGCTCCTGTTGCCAGTCCAAAAGTAGTCTTATTTATGGGTTATAAAGCAACAACTACATAAAATTACAAAAATCACTTTATTTGCTGTCTATGGGGAGTGAAATAATAATATTTGAAAGGCTGAAATACAAGGCAGCAGAGACGAGGCTATGCCAATAACCGCCGTGACTTAAAAACAGTTATAGTACACTATATTTAATCATTCGATGAGGATGTAAATAATGCTGAGACTTAAAACAGTTACTAACCTTCTAGTAAACTACATTTATTTACAGCCTTCCAAGCTGAATTTGTATCCAATCAAAGAACTAAGTGATAGAGGAAGAAAACAAATCCATAAACTCCTATTTACCAAGCAAGGACTATTAAACAATTCACAAGTTCATTTTCTCTTCAAAAAGCACATTGAAAACTAGGTGAAATCATTGATTGAAAATACCCTAACATAGAAGCATGGATTTTCATTCACATCATATAGCTCGTTACCAGATGAACATGCATAGGCTAATTTGAATGTCTAGGCCATAGAATGCCTGTATCATTTCCTCTAACCTCTGAACTACTTCCAGAAGTTCTTAATACCTGATAACTGCAACCTCTGGGAAATAGATATCTGAGCATCACCGGTGCCTGGGGGCATATCAACCACAAGAATATCTAGGATTCCCCAATCAACTCCCCTAGTCATCTGTTCAAGGGCTTTCATAACCTGAATGGAGAAGAGAGTATCAAATCCAATGGACATAATATTTTGACTGCACAATATTTATGAGCATCCAGGACCAACCAAAATCAAACATTAGAGTTCGAGACATCCCTTATACGCAAACAGTTAAAACTTCATTGACGTAAAAAATAAATCAAAGTAAAGCGATGTACCATGCAGACAAAGGAAAATGAAGAAGCGCCTAATACTCAAAAAAATTTCAATTCGATCCAAAGCTACTTCTTGATACGAAAAACTAACGAAGCATAAGAAATTAATAAACAACGCTAGGCTTACCATTGGACCTCTCCACACAAGTGCCTCACTTTCTGCCACAAGAGATCCCATTGACATACACTTGACTCCATAATTTTCAATTGGGATCAATTTCTTATCTGCTAAGAAGTTCCATGAGAAATGCTCAGATCAATTTAAAAATATTGGTATAACCATTGAAAATGCATGATAGATAAGAAATGGTCTCCGATTCATTAACTCAAAGTCGATATAGACTAAGCTTAGCCAGTTAAGCACAAACTAATTTAGAAGAGACTATTTAAATTTGGAAATAATGATAAATACGAGGCTCTGATCAACGGGCAAGATCTAGCCAAAACTAGATACCTAAAGCAAGTCGCCGAGAACTACCCGATTGTTAGGCAAAGGCAGACAAGGTTACACCATAGAACAAGAAATATCATGAAGGGACACCATAGAGATACAGATTGCAGAGGAAAGGTATGGAACGGCTTCTTGATATTTTATCACCCTAGAATCTTATAAATTGGTGAAATCACAAAATTTACAAGGCACGCGTACTGCACATGGAGATAGCACTCTCGTGCAAACTAATTTGGCATGCACGAAGAAAAAGATTAAACTGAATCTCACTATGTTCAGTGAAAAGGTAAAATAAGCAGATAATTGAAATGGGAATATCGATAGAAATTATGTTTCGAATGTCTGAGAAAAGTTCACAATATTTAAAACCGTGGTCCAATGGATTAGCTAAACCAATGGACTTCGTTTACTGCATATCGAGTTGCAAGAAAATACTCCTACATGTGGATATTACTTGAGATGTAATTGTACAACAAGTTTCTTGAGTTTTAGTTCCATTGTTACCTCTTTGAAGTTTGAACACACATAGCTTTATAAGACTGATACACAAAGTCAAAGAGTCCAAAATTGAAAATTGCATCATAGGATTTCAAGACAATTAAACAACCACCTGCACTCACTTCGGGCTTTCCATGGAGTTTCATCATTATAGGAATCGATGGTCCATATACATCCGCATCCAGCAGCCCAATTTTAAGCTGACACTTCTTAGCAAGTGAAACCGCCAAATTCACTACAGATTAACATATTTATGAAATCCAATTGTAAATGTCAAACTAACACATATGCCACTAACCCAACCTCTAATATAAACTCAAACCAACAAGAATCACTTGTTATACTCTTTTCACCTATATATATTAATCACCCCACCCCCCCACCCCACCCGAAACCCCTAAAAAAATACAAGTACCTCTTATGTTTCGTGAATTAAGCTATAATGAGCAAAGAATCAATAGTTACAAAATACCAGCGGTAGTGGATTTTCCAACGCCACCTTTGCCAGAAGCAACTGCTATGATATCGTTAACCCCCTCGATTTTCAAGTTTTGCACATGGGGTTCCTTTCCGCTCTGCGCAGCAAAACCCCTGCTGGCTCCAGGCTTCAAAAATTAACACAAGACTCAATCTTTTTCTTTGTTGTAAAGAATTTAGATATAGAAATCTAATGAAACTCGAAAATGAAAAACTTACGGTGAAGTATCTCAGAAAACGGTTCATGAATGAATTCAGTTTATAAATTGACAGAATAGAAAATTTTTGCCACACGAGTACAAACTTCTTGGGCCTCTCCGCCTTGGATGCTCGCCGATAGTTAATGTGGAATCTAACCGACCCAGTAGCATGAATATTTGATGGAGTAATGTTGTTCATCCCATTCCGGATGCAAACACGGTTGAGGTGTTGAAAGGTGAAATTAAATCACACAAATGACATGTCAGATTAACGTTATTTAAATTGTGTTTTTAATTTCAGTGAAAATGAATAGCTCCATTTTACTCTATTTGATGAGAGGGTTAATTTATGTTGGTGAAATTTTTGGTGTGATAAAATTAAACTTAAAAATATATCTGAAATGGTTACTCCTTTGCAAGTATTAGTACTTTATAATTAAATTAAAAATGTATTTCGACTGTCAGTGAAGTATATATCATGTTACCTATTTATCACTCAAATAAAAACATTCGTTAGATTCAACAAATGGCGTCGACTTAAGTGCATAATTTAATGACCATTGAAATATATTTTTAAGTTCAGTTATGAAGTAATAACATTTGGTAAGGTTTGGTGACCATTTAGATACATTTTAAAATTAAGTTATTGAATAGTAGTAACAATTCCCTTAAATCGATCTAAATTTTAAAAAAAAATGAAGGAAAAAGAGATGAAAAATCAAATCAACCTTAGTCACCTTGGTACTGTTGGAATATTTTTGTACTTTTATTTTAATTTTTCTCAGTCAATTTGTTCTAGCGTTCCTACTATCTCTCTTTCAATCTGTTTCTACGAAATTCAAGAAACTGTGAATTGATATAAGTTAATCCAAAAATCAAACGTACTTTTCACTATAAGCAAAAAGAAGCAAGAGAAGCATAATAAAGACCAAAACAGCAACATAAAATGGACACTGAACTGAACTGAACAGAACAATGCTAATTCAAATGAATGAAGATGTAAATGCCGATGAAAGGGATATTCTAATCGGGGATTTAATGGCTTCACAAATCATTCAGAGCTAGTTTAGCATAGTATATCTTTCATCTGCGCAGCAAAACTTTCAGATGAAGACTAATAGTAATGTCATCCATTTATTTCAGAATGAACATTAACAAAAGTTCTATTTTTCTTCGATTTATAGGTCTTTGATTTTCTGTTTCCTCTTTTTTCCCTTCATTTTCTTTGATTTTTTTTCATATAGGTAGAAGTGGCGATGTGCTGAGCTTTAGCCTTCGAGCTCTCGATTTTTTATAGATAAAACCCTCATCCTTTATTCGGGTTTGAGACCGATCACTTAAATTTCGAGTGACGAAATTAAAAATTGTACACGAATAACTTGTTACGTGTACA
>CAIGRQ010116848.1:0-11478 GCA_903798375.1 Fraxinus sp. D2006-0159 | reverse complement strand
GACCTCCTTGTAACCTTTTTTTGCTAGGTTTTGATAGTTCATTCCCATCTCATACTAGACGCCATGACTGAATTTCGAAATAAATTGTATGAAAATTAAGCAGGTAATGCCCCTTATGAAGACGTTGACCTTCAACGTAATTTGTTCACTCTTATTTGGAATTGAGCGTGGACCAAGAAGAGACACACTGGTAAAACTATTTGAAGATGCCATGGAAGGAATGCTATCAGTGCCAATAAATTTGCCTTTTACAACCTTCAACAGAAGCCTAAAGGCAAGCCAGAAAATTAAAAGCATTATCATGGAACTTATACACGAGAAGAGGAAAAAATTGGAGAAAAAGGGCATTTCTTCTAATGAAGATCTCATTATGTCCTTGCTTAGCATGAAAGACCAATCCAGCGATTCACCTGTGCTGTCGGACGAAGAAATTGTGGACAACATTGTTGTTGTAATGATTGCAGGACACGACACAACTTCCATTCTCCTTACTTTCTTGATCAAGCTTTTGGCCGAAGATCAAACTGTTTATAACCATGTCCTTAAAGGTATGGTGTAATTAACATTAATCTTTTTCTTCAAATTTCAGAGTATAAGTTAAATACTAAGCTTTTAGATGAGACGATTCAAGAGAATCGAATGCAATGTATTTGAAGATTATGAGATGGATCTGTGTTTTGTGAGGCAGAGCAAGAGGAGATATCAAAGGGAAAGGCACTTGGGGAGCTTCTGACATGGGATGATCTAGCCAAGATGAAGTACACATGGAAAGTAGCAACCGAGTCACTAAGGATGAATCCGCCACTGTTATTCAGCTTCAGGACAGTCCTCCAAGATATTGAATATGGAGAATATATAATTCCTAAAGGATGGCAGGTATAATAACAGAGACCATATTTGATTCATGTTTCGTATGCACAACTAGATAGTAACGAGATCAGATTTTAATAACGTTAAGTGTAATATAGTCCACTTAACTTGTGAGAACTTGTTTTGAATGATAACAGGTGATTTGGGCTTCATGCATGACGCACATGGACGAAAACATCTACCCAGAACCGTCGAAATTTGACCCTTTGCGCTTAGAAAGCCAAGCAACAAAACCTCCACCTTATAGCTTTATGGCATTTGGAGGGGGGCCAAGAATGTGTCCTGGGTATGAATTTGCAAGAATTGAAATTCTGACAATGATTCATAACTTGGTAAATGCATATACATGGAAGCTTTCTTTGAAAGATAATTTCTTCGGCAGAAACCCCATGCCAGTGTTCAATCAAGGATTACCTATACAGATTGAGCTTAAGAAGTCCAGTTAAGAAATGTAAATTGATCTTCTTCTTATGTTGGTGGCATTTCCTCATTTTTCTTGTCTTCAATTCCTAGTTTGGATTCTAACGTTGAGATGTCTAAGATCGAAGGAACGAGGGGAAAAATATAATGAAGAATCCATTTAATACTAGAAAAATAGCATGACAACCATTTGCTTAAAAATAAATCCTTCTACATTTGCCAATGTTGTTTGAATGAAAACAGCAGAATAGCACCAGCAGCATCTAATTTTACGTGCAAAAATTTCTACGGACTACTGAAAGAAACAAAAATCAGCACCCTCCAATGTCACACTACAAGAACAACGTTATAACTTTAACTGCAAATAAAATAATTTGACAACGTTGGAGCACGAGTTCCATCTGTTGAAATTTACGGGCGTATGAATTTAAATAAGTCTCCAACGATTGGGCGCGACTCTTGAAGTGCAATATGTGTATCATAAAGAGTCGTGACCTTCAACTATTCTACAATATGGATCATCTATCATGTTCCAATCCGTAATGGTATGATCTAATGGTTGAAATGAATATGTGACAAAGGATGTGACAATTGAAAAAATATACACTTGAAATCTATAAAATGAACCCTCATATTTTCATTTTGATTTCATATCAATTTCAAATTCCTTCTTTTTCCAAATTCTTTTAAAATAATTTTCAATTTATTTTAGAGTTATAGTGTTCAAATTCGATACATCTAATTTAGAAAAGTACGGTCAATGTTGGGTTGCCCGACAAAATTAATAGTGTACTATATTAATTTTGGAAGAAACGTTGCATACATAAAGATGTGTTCGTTTGATCCTATTAGTACCAGTGTAAAGATTTGCAATAGCATATGTCGCTTCATTTCATTTCCCCACCTATTTTTTACATTTTTGGTCATTAATTTGCTCGTTTTCATGCAGTATCTTGATTTCGATAAATCGAAACTTTATTTTGCAATTTGCATATCAATAGAATATAGATTATGCACAAAACAGTTTTCCAACACCATGCCGACAACTCCCACAAAAAATTAATACACCAGGATAGTTTTCCAGGCTCTGCTGCTTTCTTTTTCCTTTTCGGCTCGAGTCTGCCAAACTTCCAACACTAGAACCGTGGTAACCCAATAAAATAGTAACTCTACCAACAATGCTTGCCCTACTAACGGATCTGGTGGTACTGGTCTGATACTTTTTTTGGAGGCAGCTTACGCAAGATGTACAATACAAGAGCTGAAGGAAGAATCTCGCCCAACTGTTTCATATAAGACATGTTACGTAATAAATATGTCAAAACAATTGGTGAGAAAAAGAAAAGAAAAGAAAAAAAAAAAGGTACAAAGTAGTGTACCGTGTAATAGATTAAATTCAGAACTGGATGGTCCAATACATCAAGTGATGCGTCTGAATCAAAAGCAGATAGTGTAACCTGCAGAGAATACAAATTACAAATAATATGTTGAATCAAGCTAGATGTACATTATTGACACCAATCATTGACACCAATGATGACATCCCTCTATGTGAAAGGAATCTAGGCAGTGAAGAGATATACATGTTTAAAATCAATGGGGTAGATTGTTGCAACATGGAAGAATGTCAAACTTCTTGTCATCCATGATGTACATGTAACATGGTTGTAGTATGTTCTGTTGATCTAAAATGTACAGCACCCAGACGAAAGAAATAAGATGAGTGACATTTCCTCCCCCACAATTCCCTTGTAATTATAAATATACAAATTGTTCTCATTGCAGTCGCACCAAATCTAGTTGATCATATACATGAGTTTGCAAGTATATGGAGTCTGGTATGTGGGAATGGGAGTCCCAAATGTGCATCTCATTTCTCGTTATCAAAATTCCAATAATGGAGACATTAGTAATTCCAACAAATATGTTTGGGCTTGCCATTAAGGCTATTGGACAAATCTTGTCCATTATAGGTAGTTAATAATAATATATATTGTTTTTTAATCTAAGTTCCTGTATGAAGGTACAGAAAAACCAGACAACCTTGGATTTGAGATTTTATATTAGGCGAACAACTGTTCCTTAAAAAACTGCACTACCACACAGATATTCACAAAATTATGCTCAAACATGAAAAGGAAGGACTAAAAGTACGTCATTCTAAAGGTTGAGTATCGTCTCGGAATTATGCTCCAACCATGGAGACTATGAAAACTACAGGATTAAAAGGATGTCATTCTAAAGGTGAGTACAAGGACTAAAAGGATGTCATTCTAAAGGTGAGAACAAGATGATACATACATTTATATGATTAGGGAAGGGAGATATTTTCCTTGGCTCCACCCCAGCTCCCTTCCCCTCTCTTTTGGAAGCAATAACAATAAAAACACAATGCATCCAATCATGTGAATGATGCATAAAGATTAAGACAAAGGAGCTTTCTATACTTGTAGAAGCACGGAGATCCTATTAACACAGTTGATACAACCAGGAGATGAGCGAAAATATCAAATTTATTCAACTCATGAATGCCAAATTTTAAACATCCACTAACTTGCATAAATGTAACAAGTAAAAGGCAATTTTTGACCTTACCACAAAGCACCTTACTAGGAAACAAATGAAGCATATGGCCGTCACAGATCCGACCTGAAATAATAAGTTCCAATCAGATTAGTTTACAAGAATGAGGATATAGACAAAAGTGATGGGAGGGTACATTTCATAAATTACTGTTTCATTTTCAAAGCAGATGACCGTAGTCAAACTGATGGAGTTCTTAGGCCTGTAAACGTTCTTCACATGGCTAGTCATGAGAATTTATAGCATGGCAATCAATTTCCATGAAGTTCCCATTTTGAATGCATCATCTAGCTGATAGGTATTATCTACTTTAATCACCAGAATTGGAAATCATCACTTCAAATAAGTCTGCTAATCACGTTTTTTATACATTTTGTTACATAGAGAAAGTTTGCTACCTCCAAATCCAAGTTCTGCTACTGCACCAATTTTCTGTTGAGGTAATGATGAGATAGATAAAAATATGGTAAAGTTTTCCCCACCCATTGCTAGGCAAGGGAAATCGAGATGAACTTCAAAAGTTAAAAAGTATGTCATTTCGAATCCTGAACATCCCTTTGGGTACAAAACCCATTTAGTAATAAACGAGACCGCTAATATAAGTAAAATGAGTTGAATAATAAGATCTTTAATGGACCTAGCTATTAAGTACCCATTATGGCATAGATTACACGTCATTTATAGTAAACACAGTAAGAGGTGAAATATTCAAACACCACCAAGCCCAAGGCACAAGTACAACAGCATACTGGATATGCATCTAGCTCTAACTAAAATACTATTAGTAAAACATTAACCTCATGAAGCTTCTTTCTCCTTCCTTTGGACTCAATGGGAAAGCGTCTCAGCATGAAAAATAACCTAGCAAGGGAGGGACACCAAATTGACTCTCAATAAGGGGAGAAAATGAAGCAAATTCACATCCTTAAATCAGTTTGAAGAATTATAATAGCTTAAGATAATAAAAGCAACCAATATGACAATTTTTAAATAGTCACCTTCCGCCATACAGCAAGAAACCTAATGCAGCTATAAATGATACCACTGTGAAGTCCAAAGAAAATGAGCAAGCTTAGCCAAGTCCAAAAAACTAGTTTCTGGAATACTAAGAAAGTGAAAAGTTTCAGCCTTGCATAACTGGAAAATGAAAATGAGAAATAAATAGAATGAGATCAACCTGCAATAAATATTTTGCCAAGAAATTCCGCAGCACTGTTGTCATTTATCCAAAGGTATACCCAGATACAGACCTGATGACAACACCATTTTTCTTATAAGATTCTACATATTTATGAAAAATGATAAGACAAGTCTATAAGATCATTTTCTTATATTATGCCATCCAACAAGACATTGTATCACCAATGAGGGTAGAATAACAGAACAATTAGTGACTATATGACCAATAATTTTAGAGCAACTAAACCTACTTAGTTTTTTAATTAGACAGCCTTCAATTTAGAGCACGACATCGCAAGGTGGGGAATGAAAGATAATTCTCTCTTCTTGAAAATTAGAAGCACAAAGTACTTGAGTTCACTACCCTATCATAAAGAAAGATACTTAATTTAGAAATCTCCTGCTGAGAAGATCTTGTTATCTGACCAGTTAAAACTCCGATCCAGAATTCTATCTACTACACTTCCTTGATGGCCTGATTATGAGGAAATAGACGCCGAGTTCTAGCTAATTAAAACTCATAGAACCAAGGTCTGATAGCTAAAAGGAGACAAAAGGAAGCTTCTATTCTGGTGCAGACAAAACAATTCACCTACAATATTTGAAATTCTGTTTCAAAAAGGCATCCATCAGCATGGTTCAAGCCAGAACAGATGATATCTTTTACAGTAGTACCATGACCATACATTAGAAAAACAGGTACAAAGACACAACCAAAAACTAAGAGAGAGTATAAATATGTCCTTGTTGCAGTATA
The DNA here is from genome assembly GCA_903798375.1 of Fraxinus sp. D2006-0159. Taxonomy (NCBI): domain Eukaryota; kingdom Viridiplantae; phylum Streptophyta; class Magnoliopsida; order Lamiales; family Oleaceae; genus Fraxinus; species Fraxinus sp. D2006-0159. The sequence goes on along the minus strand of CAIGRQ010116848.1, from coordinate 5,669 downwards.
GGAGGAAGTGTAATAGACCTGAATGAAGTATATTCCACCGTTGAGTGAAAAGTACAAAATTCTAAGTTTATCTGTTGGTAAACTTCTAGCCTGCCCAATAATAAGGATGAGTGAGTTAGAGATAGCTCGTGTTACACGATTGCATTCACAAGAATGCATAATTGGCTTGGTGAGGTATTTTTTCTAAAACTTTGAAATACCTCTAACCGCATCCATACTTCATTTGCAAGATATTTATATGAGGATAAGGATTAGCTACTTACCTGGTGATATATCTCAGCCCAAAAAAGGACAAGAAGTGTGTATGTAGAGAAAAACAGAAGCCCAGGAAAATCCAACAGTAACAAAGTCAGCACCTGATTTAAATAAACTGAAGTTGATTACATTGACTAGCATTTAAGCATGGAATTCACCATATAATGATATGAAATAGTTCATTTTTTAACCTCAAGGAAACCACTTTGTGCCAGAAAAATTATAATGCAGAATACAACACTTGTCTTACTGTTAAAATTGTGCATATTCCAACTCATGTTCTGGTTCATTAGAAGTGCAATTGAAAATCGACTAACTTACATAAGACTTCAAATAGAACTGAAGAAATTATTATGAAGAAAGTTGAAATGTAACTCGTGTACGATGATTATTTTTGTGGGCATCATTTCAACAGTTAACAAATATTTATCTCAACAGAAGTAATGATACAAGTAAAAGAAAATCCGAAAGCCATTTCATCAGCAGATTGCTAAACAGGCTGACGATTACAAGAGAGTTAAAAATGACCCATGAAATTTGTATTACTATCCTAGAAGCATCAATTTCATGTATTAATATCCCAGAAGTAACAACCACAGACTACAAACAGATGGGAGCACAAGGAAATCTCACCAGGCCCCAACAGTCAACGATAATATGAGCTTAAATGATCAAACCCTATGACGTAGCCCATTCCATTGAACTAAGAAAACTAATAGTAAAGTGACGAAGATCCAAAGAAGCAAAATTAAGCAAGAAGGTGAAGGTAATTAAAAATATGACAGTAATTTCTGTCTCAAAACTCTTTTGTAATTCCTAACATTGCCTGGTAATACGCCTATTCTGCATCATTTTGAAACTCATGAATCTATACACCAGGCTGAGACTAAGAATCCTCAAGCAGAAACAAGAATTAGGTGGAAGTAAAAGAGAACATAGAGAATTTCAACCATGATTCGGCAAAAACTGTTGCCATATTATGTACTAACAGCTTTTAAGAATAGTGAAGCTTACCCTGGGATGCAAAAGAAAAACCACCTTGTGAAATCCAAACATGATAGCACGCACTGCAGCAAGTATCTTTACAATCAAAATCAATGATTGAAACATGAGCATAAAATAAGATGCATATTTAAGTGATTCTTGGTTTTACCTCCATTTACAAAGAAGTTCATGAGGAGGAAAACCTTTTGCGTTGTCCAACCATACTCAGGCACTCTTAGTTCAATTCTTAGTAATTGAATCTGCATGTAATAATGGATACTCGATAAAGTTCTCACTACCAATTCCCATGGTATTCAATTTCATAATCAGGAAACATATTTATAAGAAGAAAACGGAAAAAGAAATAAAGAAAATAACTAATACGAATTAAAGGCTTTTTTTTTTTTTTTCTTCTTTTGCTTTTTTGAAGATGCTTTTTCTATTTTTATTCATGAAACTTGAAAGTAAAGCATATGATGGAGGGAGCTTATAAGATTGTATAACCTCAAGAACGGTCTAAGATTGTATAATCAAACTAAAAATTAGCATTTGAACATGTTAATTGGCCTTGCAAAACATTTTGTGTAATCACGTGTAACCAGGGAAGGACCAGGCGGATGGGCATTACTCAGTGTTCCTTGGTCAGTCAATTGAAAGTGCTAGTGTGATTCCGCATTATACACATTCTTAGATTCACGTCTGTTTCTTTTAATTGTTTAGAGTTGCAATATCTTAGATTGAATAAAAGATTACATTGTCAACACAAAAACAGTTGGCTTGAAGAACTTCCAGAAATGTCCAATGATTGAATTAAATGAGTACATATCCCAATATCAACGTGTCAAAGTAGATCACAATATCAACTATACAAAACAAAGCCCACCAATTTCAGTTCTCCTCTGCCGTTACTTTGTTTGTAAATTAAGTAATATTCCACTGAAAAATACATTCAATTTTCATCTCAAGTCGCATGTACCACAGTTTTGTAACTCAAACTAAGCCTCAGTTTGGCACAATTTAAAAAATAATTTATAAACGGTCAACTTCATTTTCAACCATACATTCCAATGGACTGCAAGTACTATCCACTTATCTACCACTCATTTCTATCCATCTATAAATCCTTCCCAAACAGAGGCTAAATCATCATTGTAAATAGTGTAAGCAAGTCAGTCTCAGGAAGCAGAGAACAAAATTAGGAATGGCGGTCATTTGCCCCAAAACATTAGGGTTACAAGGGTGGCTAAAAGAATTCCAAATTCAGAAACTGATTGAAGAAGGATGGCTGGAAGAAGCCATGGAATTATCAAATCAAAACTAGATGGAAAGTTTCTTTTCATAACTAGTGCATGATATACATATATTTATGTCTAGTTCTGGAAACATCTGGCCTGAAATAGACAATTCCACTGCAATTAACCTTTCTTTTCCATTTCATGATTCTATCCCCAAATTCAGATATTCAAATTAACGATCCAAGTCAGACTAGTCAATTCTTACAGCTATCCTAAAAATCACAAGCATAAACAAAAAAAGAAAACTACTACACGTCACAACTTAACAAATAAAGCTCAGCAAGATTCAATTTCTCAGCTCCCAAAAGTCCTAGATTCAAGTTGAAAAACACAAATTGAATTCAAACACATACAAAATTAATAACAATGCACTCGTATATTATTTACAAGAAAAAGTAGCATAATAGTAATTTTAGTTACTTACAAGGGCAACGAGAGAAACGAGGCCATAAGTAGCACATAAAGTGAAGAATAATCCGTCTTGCCATTTGACTGATTCATTTATTTCACCCCACCAGTTCGACGACAGTCCCCCTATTCCGATATTAATCGGCGGAAAGCTCAGTGGCATTCTAGTCATTTCAGCTCAGCTTTCTTCCCTCGAATTAAACTTCTTGTTTATGAATAAGCAGAGAAAATCTAATCGAACAACAAAGAGACTTGCACAACTTAAATCATGTATAGATTATATAGAGAGAAACAATAATTTAGAGAGAGAGAGAGGGGTGGGGGGTTATGTTGGCGGGCGAGGAAAGTTGAGGTGGGGGGGCGTAAATGGCCTTTGTTGTCTATTTCTAACACGCCAAAGCTTCTATGGGGGTATTGTCGGAAACTAAGATAGTATTCATCCAAAAAATTTGTTAGTTGAACAAAATTCAAGTGTTTAATTGACTATATTTTGATTTTAAAAGAGTAAAATGACCTTTTAACATTTAATTAATTAAAATAAGGGAACTTTGCATCATAGACTCCAAATCTTTCAAAAATATACATTACAATCTCAAATCTTTAATAGATATGCATCGAAAGGACCTCTAACGATTTTCTATCTAAAAATATGTTGTTTTATCTAATAATTAAGAAGATAAAAAAAAATAATCCATCTTTCTTAATTTACCTAACCTAACGACCTATAATCTACGTAACCCCACTCATTGGTAGGTGGGGAGGCAATCGTTGTAACGATTGTTTATCCATTTTTATTTGCTAGTTCTTTAATAGTTCTTGCTAGAAGGAGGAAGCGGATTGATCCCATGTGAAATATGGGGTCAGCGAAGGTGGAGAAAATGAGGTGCGCAACAATGGCTATTGTGAGGCTCACCAACCAAGGCAAGGAAGGTTTGTTCCATAAGTGGGGTGGGATGGATTAGAGGTTAAGAGTTGTGGTTGGATGCTATTTACTAAAGGTTTGGGACCGTGCTGCATATATTTGAAAGATTTGGATCATTTGATGCAAATTTCCCTTGATTTAATTTCCTAAAAATTAGATGATCATTTTGTACTTTTAAAATTGATTAAATTAGGGTCAAAGACTTGAATGTTGGTCACCGTTTAGAATGCCATGACACATTTAAAAAAAATAAAAAAATTGGGACGTATCTGCTACAATTTAGTTTGAAACTATTTGCATCGTTTTGAAAGATTTGAGATTTCAACTGCAAATTTTTCTTTTAATGAATAATATTTATTATATTGTATTTTATTAGATTAAATAAGTTCCAATGACTAACGAGTCATGAGATATGACCTAGGTTGAATTCGATAACATTGATTATACATTGTAACTAAATAAATTTACTACTTTTTAATCGTGTAAGTTTTTGGTGATGAGCGTCGGAACAAATCAGCTTTTGCTACGTCAAACTTTAGTCTTGGTTTGAAAAGTGTAATGACACTTATGAATCCATTGAAGATGCAATTGAAGATTGATCATTTATAAATGAATCAACAATGTGTATGAGAGAATGTGTAGAAGAGAAAAATTAAATGAATTCACTTATGAATGATCAAAATTTTATTTTCAAATTCATTTATTAGAACATTTAAGTACCCATAATAAAAGTTTATGCCTATTTAGTAGGGATGAACATGGTTGTGACAAATTTGAAAACCAAACCAATTCAAACCACTTCTTTTGGTTTGGTTCGATTAAAATAAAAAAAAAATAATAATAATAATAATTCAAATACGTTAAATCATAAATATAGTTTCACGTCAAAACATAGATAGTAAGATTAAAAAAATATTACAAACCAAAGTTCTATAATTCTAATAATTATAATTCAACAATGTGATAGAAATATTTTAACTCTTTATTCGATACTAATTGGCGCAACATCTGCAATTGTAATACGTGATTCACTCTCTCCATAAAAATAAAAATATAGTGCTCGAACTCATTGGTCATAGTTAAATGGTATAAAATGACTAATAAAATAAATTGAATATAAATATCAAATACGATAATACATTTGATAACTTTTTGTGAATCATCCAATATTTCACCACATCTAAATATATATTAACGAATCGCTATATGTTCCTTATTACTATACAGCTAGTTTTTTGGGCAAATCATAACGCCAACCATATTTGTACTTAACGAACTCCTAAAGGAATCAAGAATTCGATCATCAATATTTGGACACCATTTTGTACATGTAGCATGANAACGCCAACCATATTTGTACTTAACGAACTCCTAAAGGAATCAAGAATTCGATCATCAATATTTGGACACCATTTTGTACATGTAGCATGACCCTAATTTGAATTCAATTTCCCCCAAAGTTACCCGTGTCAATGATGGATTATAAATTTCATCCGAAAAAAATCGATGAAACGGAAGAAATCCGAGTGAATGATGTCGAAATGTCCATTGGTCAATTTTTCAAAACGATCATTTAAGTAATTCATCAAATAAATTGCTAGATTCTAGAAATTAACGATAAAGCAAAAAACCTAAGTTAAAATATAAATAATTAATTGGGTGGCTTGACAAGAAAGCTGAGGCGCGAATAAACAAAAAATACTTCTGCTAAAAATTTAAAAGAGTTCGACACGAATTAGAACTCAACACCAATAATATACAACAAATAATTACAAAAAAATAAGAAAATTTTTAACAGAAGAAAA
>CAIGRQ010116839.1:0-11166 GCA_903798375.1 Fraxinus sp. D2006-0159 | reverse complement strand
TTTTTTTCTCAATCTTAAATTAATTAAAATTTCAATTTCTAAAAATCGAACAGTTTTTTATTTTTTGATAATTTTTCTATGAATAACTTTTTATTAAATTTGACAATGAATGTTAACACATGCAGACTTCTGTTGCATTCACGAGCTTAGTAGTTGCAGCTGTTCCGACATTATATGTAAGTTTTTCTGAATTTTATTTGTCTATTTTTAACTCTGTACCAAATTTGATGGAGTTTAGTTATGTTCTAATATGATTTTGGATCAAATGCATTAATGAAATTTGTGGTCTCTATACTTCGGTAAAGAATGGGTTCTTATGATATTTTTTTGCATCTGCTTCTGCCATTTTGTTAATGTAGTTTGGTGTATGGACGAGACTTTAGCTTATTTTTGTTCTTTGGTACTGTCCAATACTTTATGGACCTGTGAAGCTAGCCATACATTACAAATCCATCCAAGGGCGTAAGCATGTTGAGATGGATTAGAACCGAAAAAATTGAACAAAAACAGTAAGATAAACTTGATCCCCAATGAGGTGGCTATCTCCCAGCTTGGACGTTGGATTTCCTTATGTTTACCTCACCACCCCCACAGACCCCCATCACAAAATAATTAACACTTTAGAGAAGGAGCCGAATAAGAACCAAACCGGTCCAGTGAGGCTTGGAGAATGAAGACTGGAGGTTTACTTCTTTTCTTTGTGCTGCAGGCAATGGGAAGGGCTGCAATCTCTCTTTCAAAATTGGCTGATACTGCTCGTGAGGAGCTCCCCAGCACAATGGCTGCAATCAGGCTTTCTGGCATGGAAATAAGTGATCTCACTCTAGAATTGAGCGACTTAAGGTAACAAGTTAAGCGATTAGTAGCATGTTATTTTCATTCTAGCATATGTCCATTATGAGGAATGTTTTCAGCCTTTGTTTTTACTTTCATCATAAGAGCAGGGAGTCCTTTTTGGGGGAAAATTAATCTCGAGGAATGTAAACAAATTTGAGTTAAAAAAATAAGTAGGCTTTTACTCGTGTGACAAAAGATGAAGAAAGAATACATGATTTATAAATCACCCAACGCCTTGAAAACTTTTGCGAGTTAGTGATCCAATATTTTTTTGAATAATTCATGATCATGGATTTGAAATCCTAAATTTCTAATGTAAAAGCTGTGGGCAATGGCAATGAGCTCGGCAACTTCTCATTCCAAAAGACATTGTTATGAGCAATTAGAGATTCTAATGTAAAAGACATTTTGTTTTGCTACATTTTAATATTTTAAATGAACTTTAGTCTCTTCTGGTATACCAAAATAGTCTACATTTAGTGGTCCAGGACCTGTGTAGTTGATAAATGAATTTCTGATCATGAGTGCCTACTCCTTCATAATACAGCAAGTCTGCTGGTGGAATGATTACCTTTCCGGGCAGGTATCATATAGACTAAATTAAAATATGAAGAAATACGAAGCAAGACAAGAAGGCACAAATGCACGTAGAAATCAATTTTCAGCAGCAAAAATGGCAATAAAGACTTCTATGCTAGATGTATTTGCTTTAACAGTTCTAAGTGTAGATAAATTTGTTGCTTCCCAAATAATATTGGACGTCTTTCATTTTGGCCAAACTCGTAGAATCACATTTAAGTCCGAATCCCATGGAGCCCTAGATTTTGGCATTAAATGATACTATTGTTTTGCTCAATCATTTATTTACTCATTGTTCCGAAGGTCGGTGGTTTTGATTCAGGTATCTAATATTATAAATAGATAGAAATAAGTGGTAGATAAGTCAGTAGCACTTGTGGATCCCTCAAAATATATGGATAAAAAGTGACTTGAATGTTTATAAACCACTAGTAAACATGAGCCAAACATCTGATTAAAATAATTGAACTTTAAATAACATTTATTTCCAAATATATGTTGATATGTTGGTTTTTTCTTATTTTTAGGAAAAGAATAGTTACTTATTTTGATTCTTTGAAAGTGACTCTTACATTTGTGTGAAAATAAGTAATATAGTTCCGAAACCAATAAAAAAGTTAAATTATTTTAAAACTTATTTATTTATAAGTTACTTTTTAAGCTTTGTGAAACATGCTCTTACTCCTTCCATATGGAAAACTTTCTCCTCTCATCATCTCAATGTATCAACATTAAATAATTGGAGCTATCATCTTACATTGCTTGAGATTGATGTTCTTTTACGTGATTCTCAGCCAAGAAATAGCGGATGGGGTCAACAAATCTGCTCAAGCAGTGCAAGCAGCAGAAGCTGGAATTCGACAAATAGGTTCCCTTGCTCGTCAACAGACAATGTGTACGAATTATTTCTTCCGTTTTCTACTTATCCAACACCCCCTCCGGCTTTATTTTCTCTCCTGTGTGAAATGGATTATAATTAATGTCTTTAACAGCGATGATTCAGGAGAGAGCAAACTTGCCAACTATCTCACTGAAACCAGTTGTTACCGGGGCTGCATCGAAGACTTCTCGTGCTGTCAGCCAAGCCACCAAGAGTATCATGAATATGATATCTAGAGGTGAGCATAACTCCGGGGATGACAATGGTAATAAAGCGGATAGTTAAATTCACGATATTCTCATATTCTACTGGAAGATTCAATATTATCTTGATAGTTAAAATGCTATTATGGTAGATAATTGGAATGTGAATTTGAATTCTCCTTCACACTAACAAATAATGCAAACACACGATCCTTTTCAGAACTGAATGCATGTATGTATCTGATTCCTTGCCAGAAACGTTGGATTCTTAATTTTTATGGGTGATTTATATTAACTGCTGCAGTATACGATTTATGTTTTTAACCAAAATAACTAGCTGGACTCGGATAATAATGATTGAAATTAAAACTTGGACGTGTTAAAATGTGTTGTGCCTCACTAAGACGCATGGCTCACTCGAGCTATACTGAATGGCTCGGGTGGACTTTATATAAAAATGTAACCAAATAATTCTCTAAAGCCAAGAATTCTCTCCTGTGTTTTTCTGTTCACTTTGGTAAAGTGGATTGAACAATACTAAAAACTAATAAAGAAAATAAGTTATTCATCTTCATCGCACGATCTAATCATATCTAGTAGACCGTACCAAATATAACCATGTATAGTAAATTTACATGGCATGTCGAATGGACTTAACCAAATTCCTTTTTCGAAGTAAAAATCATATTGGAATCACTTCAAGTGAACTGGAGTATTGTTCCGTTGTCTCCCTCTGCAATTGAATCAAATCTATCATAGTTAGCAGCCCTGGGAGTCATTTCAAGTACCTAAAAATTCTGGTAAAGGTTTATTGAAAACCAACCATTTCGGGCTTGGTGTTTCGTCATGCCGTCTCCAACTCATTGCAAACAAAATCTATTGCTGGATCGCTCGACTTAGCCAGACAAGTACTGCAATTTGCAATATGGTTTCAAAATCAACACCATTCACATTTCCATTCGGACTTGGGTCCTGAAAATCTGCTGATGGACGTTTCAACTCGATCACGTCGTTTGCCTGCATGGTTAGACGAATCAATAGTCCTTTTGTGGAGTGTTTGTCCGGGCGGATTCCCCCTAGATCAAGTTCAATCACTCTTCGTCCAGATAAAAGTTGAAGAATTACTATACCATAACTGTAGATGTCCTGATAATATTAAAGAATACAAATAAGCTTAATATGAAATGCATAATGATGGATACATACCGAGAAGATTTTTGAGCAAGATTTCCAGCTGAACAATAATCATGGACTAAGTACCGTTCGACGTGTTCGTGACCTTCAATGCAGTAACCTAATAGAGAGACAAGGTTATAATGCCTGATTTTTGAATCTTCGATTACCTGAGTGAAACAATCCGGGGTATTCCTCACATGTATCTGCTTAATTGCTACTAGTTGTCCACTAGGTAGCATTCCCTTGTAAACCTGCCCAGTGCTGCCTCGTCCTAGGCACTTTCTTTCATTGTCTAAGTCGACGACATTCTTAATTTAGAAAATCTGTTAAAGGCCAGAACACGTAGCAGCACTCTGTTAGCGCTGAACTGGCTTTTTAATATGCTTATGATTCTTGATTATATATGTTATCTGCATGATAAGCAGTATTAGCGTGATCAACAGAAAGATTGATAAGATAGCTACTGCTATAGTATCTGGTACATTTGAAGAAATAAATCAGCATTAGTGTTCTATTCACGTAGTAGTGGTACGTTTTTAGTTCAGCAGAAAATGATACTCAAATAGATTCACACTTACCTTAGATTTTGATATAATTCACAGTTTCTGCAAAAGAACAATAAGTCGTGTCAGAATAGAAATCCTTGTACTCTTACAGAAGTATATCGATATCTTGACATGGTGGAAACTCCTCGTGAATTTTTCTCTTAATGAAAATAGAGCAAATATAATGCAGGTCTCACCTGAACTAGCCAAAGCAAGCAAGCATCCGTAGAAATCATTTATAGTAGAGAAGTCGTCTATCATCCCAGCTGTTATTGAGATAATAATAGCAATAAGACAGATTTTTCGATTCCATTTTCATTTTCATTGAACTGATTCAACAAATTATCGCTTGCACTTAATATTGCCAAGGTGCAATTGTTGCAGGCGTCATCAAAGGAAGAGCTGAACTGAGAACACTGGCTTGAGATATCTTGATAATATGGGGCCTGTTTGATATAAGATAATTGAAGATTGGAGCAATGACTGCTTCCATAATATAGATCATCAAAAGCGCACGTTTGAATAGAAACAGAGTGCTGACGCTTAAAGGGACGACTGCAGTTCTTCCGTGATGAAGAAATTTCCATGCAGAATCAACTGCCTGCAGGGCTAATGCATGTGCAAAAGCAAATAGCGCATTTTGGCAACATGGGCAAACCGTTCCTATGATCCTATCATTGATCTTTTCTTGGACATCAGTGCATCCTTCAGTTGGTTGGTAAGAGAATCCAGTGAAATTTACCCTGCAAACTGCACATGCGTTCCAATTAAGAAAATCTACAAAAATTGTGCAAGGATAAATTGAGAAGCTTCTGAATCAAGAGAAGAAATGTTTTATGGGGCTATAAATGAAATTATAGTCTATCTTAAAGAAATGCACTATTCATTTATAATAGCATCCTTTAGAGAAATTAAACTCTCGTTTAAAGGGCTCTATAGAGTATGGGTTATGGTAGAATAAGTGACTGTCCACAGGTTACAAAACTGGTTCTGTACAAGGGAAAAATAGACGAGTAAGCAAAACAATAAATACATGGAGGATGACCGTCTAAGATTGTACATGACATGGGAAGTGCCTCGAGTGTCGCCATTTTAAAAATTATAAAAATAATAGGCCAAGTTATGGTCAAAGTTGAACACGCGTCCGAGGAGTTTTGAACACGGACGCACCACCTCAGCACGAGTTCGTAGCTCAGTGCTTACTATCAGGTTCTATATATCATATGCAACTGATACTGAAATCATAAATTTCGACTCAAATTTTAAAAAAACATGCATGTCAGCAGAAAAGAAAATGTATAAGTATAATAAATAAAGAAAAATGACTAAGAAAAGTATGTAACTGGATCTTCTGGTGAGGGCAATGAAACAACTTGTACATAGGGACTAATGTACAATGAAAACAGTAGATTGAGTGGTAAGTATTTTACTTTCATCTCGACTTGAGATTTCTTCCCCCAAATCTTTCTAATTTCTGTTAATTTTTTAATAAAAAGGGTGGAAACAAATTTTTTATTATTTATTTCTGAGAAGAAATATATGCAAGCATATTATATGAGGAAGTTCTTAAAACTGAAAATGAATCGTACGTGTCAAATCCATCTCGTTGAATTGTTATCCAGCCTATGTTTGACCCTCATTTTCTTAAAACTCATTTCCAATCACATATTTTCCTATAAAATAATATTACACGTAAACTTAAAAACTTTTTCTTATTTTTAATCACACATTCTTCAATAGAACACTATTCCAAAATGCTTTTTGACCTAAAAATGAGGCTCAAACAATGACACAATAATCTTTCTTAGTAATTACTGATTTGCAGCATAAAAAATAACGTTGAGTAGGAAACACAAACCATTTTCTCTTTATTTCACAAAATAATATTCTGATTTGCAGCCTCATTACAACAGAAATGTACAAATCCGCTTCAAAACAAAAATGTAATTATTTCTTAGTACGAATCAAATAAAAAAGAAAAAAATTAGGTTTCAATTTGATCCTTGGGGTTGAAGAATCTGAATAATTAACAAGATTCAAAACGGCTGGATTTTATTTTTTATTAATTTTTTTTTATGCATTAGGCATCTTCTCCAACCATTCTTGTGCTGATGGCGACGTGCTTTTTGGGCTAAGATTAATGCACCGAGTTAATCGGGTGCAACAACAATGATACGATAATCACAAAAATTATAAGATAATATAACTGAAAAAGATTATTGAAGTTTCTTGTGCATTACAATGTTGTTTCCCTTATTATCTTGTAGAAGGTGACTTTCCACCTCGTAGAAGACAATGAAATTGTAGCATTTTAATATAATGTGTGTGTGTTTACACCTCTCAATTAAGTGTTTTTATTGTTGTACATAAAAAATTGTTTTTCTGTACTTACTTTTATGGATAAAATCAGAGTAGAGGAAGCAGATCATAATGACGGTTCAAAACCTGGAGAATTTCTAATAACTGAAATGTCAGGGATACGATACCAGAAAAGGAAGGTCGAACTGATAGAAAACTGCAAATAGTTATATATATTCCTATTCCGAAGTAAAAGTTGCACATCCAGACCATAATAATCAGATAGACAGCCTGTTGGTAAAACCATGTTGCATAAGGAGCAGCTTTGGCAAATATTTACATCACAAACTTAAGGACCATGCTCTTTTTAGGTTAATGAATCTAGGATAAGAAGTATTCCCAGATCAATTTTAAATTTTCCTTGAGCATTTCCATTGCAATATCAGTTTTGAAAGTTTGTTCCTGCAGTTGGAATAACAGGAGAAAGTGAGACAGAATCTATATAGTTTAGCAACAAAGAACCATTACACGAGATGAAAAAAAATCAGATATTCGAGTTCAAGAAGACAGGTTACAGCGTGTTTTAAGTAAATTTATGTTTCCTAACACGTGGATAGGTTAGTTTTTTCTTATACGTAAAAAGATGCTACTTATTTTGAGAGTGAGGTAGGAATTGTTTTCAAAATGAGCAACTTGCATAATATTACCAACCTTTTCTAATAACAAATTATTTCTCTTTAAAGTTGCTTATTTACACTTTTAATATATAAGTGAACTTATTATTTACACCTGAATTTTGAAGCGTAGCCAAATACACCAAATTTCTAGCAATTATTACAAGCAAAGCACTAAATAACAAGTTTAACCATAGTGTGAGGCTATAGAGTCTATTAAAGAGGGATTCTCAAGGCAGGAATGCTCTCTATTTTGGTGTGTGTATATTAAGATTCAGATAGGCTAGCAACTATTTACAGCCATTGTTGGGCGTGCATCACTAATTTGTATGAACTGACATAGGCTTCAGTGATTAGGATGTGGTCTTCTATCTCGACTTAATTAAGATGATCGTGTCATTAAAAAAACTCCCACCAATGTATTTCTTATGACACATTTGAACTGATCGCACACCAGAAATACTTGACCATGGTCTTGGAATCTTGCTATAATTTTGTGCTAGATTCTAAAGTTCCACACCCCACGATTTAGCCAAAACCCTAATATGGTTTCGAAGTAGCCTGATAATCAAAACCACACAAATTACCTCCAAATGAAAAGGTGGTCAAATGTTAAAAGTTAAAACCCAGCTGTCTCTATTTATTCTCTTTTGTTAGCAGACTTGACGGGTAGCCTTCGCTATGACTCATAATTAGAATTTTTAGTGGGATAAAAAAGGTGGTCAATTGGTTAAAACCGCAAGCAGTAATTTGCATAAATTTTCAAACGCGGTTGATAGCAGCTAAAGAGACGATGATCATATACCCAAACTGTAGTTGATCTGTTAATCTTCTGGTAAGCAGGGAAGTTTGAAGTTGATGCACATAAAAAACTATTTAGGGGGTTACTTTCTGATTAATACCAACGAACAAAATGAACTTACATATGAACAATAATGCATTTTTTTTTTAAAAAAAAAAAGATCAAGAAAAATACTAACATGGAACATATTGCAACAACTTTTGAAACAGAAAAGGTTTACCGGCAGTTTTGGTATAATTCCAGGCATTTTCAGAATGACCTCTCTGGTGACCTCTCCAGCCGAAGATCTGAAATCAAATCGATCAGCATGTCGAACCTTAAGTCTCATTGACGAATTCTTAAATGTCTTTCCATTTGTATGCCAAACACCGACAACAGTGTATTGATCCCCTGAAGACTGTTTACCCAAGGGCCACCTTAATCCACCCTTCACTTCTGAATCTAAAGTGGCAGAACCAATCAGGCTTTTAATGTTCTTAATCTCTTCATCCTGGATAAAGGCAAAAATTAGCTAGTTGTCTACCCTCCCTAAGAAGGTCAAACCACAGAAGCAAATAAATCTCTTCTACAGGTAGTCATTTGAAACGTGGAGGCTCAATTTCAATTAAATCAAAGAAAATGAGAAAAGAAGAATATAGTTGATACGTAAAGGGAAATGCTAATTTTGAAATAGGAAGAGTATTTGATGTGGAAGCTCTATAATAGATACACAAAAATAAAAATTAAACAGAAAACAACTCACTTTCAGAGCTACCAAAATTCTCTTGGTGCGTAGCATCAGCCTCAAATCTAGGTTCTTACCAAGACAGGACATATCAGCAACCATGTGCCGCACTTGATTCAACTCAACCTGTGAATGGTAAAATTAATAAAGAAAAGAAATTACCATCTTCAATGAGCAATTGCAAGGAGAAAAATTAAGCAAAGCCTGGAACATTTTGGATTAAGGAATAATCCACACACAAACACACAAACATATTTTACAAATTTATGCAGTTATTTTGATTGTAAAATAAATTATATGAAAAATCTCACTATTGAACTCAAACCTATTGCTCTAGTAGCAAGTCCGTCTGTAACCTTTCAAAAGGAGCAGCTTTGTACTCAACCTCTACAAAGATGCACAATCTCTCTGTAACAATGGAATATTCCATGGCTCTAACATATCCAACTTTATGAAACTAGATTTTCTTCCACAACGTCCAGGAATTTGAAGTGAAGCTTGTTTCTGTGAGCGTTATGTGTTAATTTAACAAAGATTTAGAAGGTTTCTTCTGATTGGGAATGATTGTGCAATTATAATGAAACGTTAGGGATCAACATGCTAATCTAGGAATAGGTTGTGGACCAATGATGGAATTTAGCAAAATATATACTCCTAAAAATAACAAATTTTTACAAGGCTAAGAGAAACTGAGACGACAAAAAAAAAAAAAAAAAAATTCTTGCCTTGCAAAGTTCAAGCTTTTTACTGTCTTTCGTCACAGTACACTTGCAGGAGAGAGTTGAATCAGGTCGCATCTTGTCAGACAGCTACATAATCAGCACCGGATTTTAGAAAAATGGATGTGAACAGAAAAGTAAAGAAAACCCTGTAAAAATACCTTTACATGGTATAGCTCCTGTTCCCCTTCAAAAACAAATCCAATTTTTGGGACGACTTCATTTGTTATGTATTCCATATATAAGGTAGGAACATTTGTGTAAAAAGATTTCTTCAATTGTTTCAAAGTGCTTTCTGGCACAGACTTTCCACTAATGGATTCTAAAGCAAATGAACGGTTCCTGCATCAAACATATGAAAAATGTTAAAAGCTTCTTCAGTTGTTTGTAGCAGGTATATATAATCTAACATCAAATGTTACAATTTTTAAGGCATATATAATGTTTGTAGCAGGTATATACAATCTAACATCAAATGTTACAATTTTTAAGGCATATATGTTAAAATTTTACAGTTTCTATTTTGAAAATCGGCTAAAAATTCTATACAACTCAGTTAATAGCTAAAAGCCAGAAATATCTTGTTTCTCTATTTACTTTGGCTTAAAAAAAAGAAAAAGAAAGGTCTCTCACATTCATTTATATAGATAGAATATTATAATAAAAGCCCTCCGGGGCACATCTAAGTTGGCAAAGGAAGGGCATTACTGAGCTTGCAATCTCAGCGTGGGGAGTTCGANAAAAAAAAAAAAAAAAAAAAAAAAAAAAAAGAAGTCTCTCACATTCTTTTATATAGAGTAGATAGAAAAATAGGGTGACCTAATAAAGAAATATGAATGCCTAACAATTAATTGAACAGTACTAATAATGCTCTACACAGTCAAATAATTAAGGTCATATGCTTGAGTAGAGAATCAAATACTGATTTGTCCCGTACTTTTTCTATACACAGACATTTTTCAAGTATGCATCTATTAATTCGTATTTTTACTCCTAGTTCCCCAAAACAATTTCCGTTGAATCTTAGTTCAGAAATCCTTGCTTCCTGAAGTGGAAATGCATTTATAATTCCCAAAAGAAAACAACTTCAACATGTAAAAATTCGAAGCAACGTAACCGAATGAAACAGCTATAATTAAACTTGATTTTTTTAAACGTTAGTGAATACTTATGTCATAAAAGAAACATTTTCTAATTTAAAGAAAAGATAAACATGTTAGATAAAAAGTAACTTTTAAAGCTTTAAACATGCTTGACTAAGCTTAAAACTTATCATTTTTTAGCCTTAGCAAAACATGCTCTGTACTAACCCATGGAATAGAATTCTTCCGAATCGTGCAACCAGGGTTGGTTTTACTTCTTCAAACTCACAGGACTCCATGTTTTCTTTGACTTGCAGAAAAGAACGAAGCAAGTCTTGCTTCACCGTTTCAACGACAAAAACCCATGGGTTTGCCAACAAGACACTCTTGTCCTTGCAGTTTTCTACAATGAAAAATATTATAAAATGTTTGTTGTAGCACTAATAATTCAGATTTTAGAATGATAAATTAGATGAAATGCCAAGAAGATTAAACCCTATAGTAGTTTTCCCTACATTCTGAGCAAGTTTGACCCGGCTTCAAAACCATTAAAAAGAAAAGTGTGTAAAACGCATGGTTTTAAAACATGCCATCGGTAAGTAACTAATAAACAAAATCAAGATTTTCAGATACTTTGGAAATACATT
>CAIGRQ010116838.1:0-19557 GCA_903798375.1 Fraxinus sp. D2006-0159 | reverse complement strand
TTTTAGAAAACGTGTAGAATATAATATAAATAGATTTTGTAGTGAAACACACATATTGACACGGTAAGAGAGGAAATGTTTTGGGAACGTGAATTTTTTACTTTCTTCCAACAATTCTATTATCAAACGAGGTAGGATACTATGTGCAAGTTGATCCGTCATTACAATATTATAATTCTTTTTACGTAATTTTATTTCATAAAATGCTAATTGATCTACGAATCTTAACACAATGAAATGTGAGATCTCCTTTGGGTTTTCTCAAATGTTTGCATAGAAATGTGTTAGGGCATTTGATTGATATCTGATTACTCTTGATGAAATGGTGGTATGAAATGTTATAAATTTATGTTTAAGAAGTTATTATACTGTTTTAAACGCACGTATCCTATAGAGTTTAAATTACTCATTACTTCAAATTTTAATATTTCAGGTTAGATAGGTCAACGTGGATGATGGCTGAGCGATGCGCGGATTGCCAAGTAAAATTTCTAGGAAAACACTCAATGTAGATGAAGTTTTCGCTAGGTGGGCTGCGGTAAGGGGGTGTAGGACATGAGGTTGCACCTCTTCAAGCTCTTAACAATTTTATCCACACACTGTCACCTCAGTGGAGAGACATGAGCATCGTGGTTAGGGACGAAATATTATAGGGTAATCCTCCGGAGCTCCTAGAAATGATTGAGTTTGAGTTGTACTATGAAACCTTTCTAGATAGGTGGATTTCTACTCTCGAACCTGAACTTGAACAGAAGAGGACCTGTATTATGAATCTGATTCGGAGCCAAAGAACGAGCCGGAGTATATACCAGGACCAGAGCCAGAACCAGAATACGAGCTAGAAGTTGACTAGGAATCTGAGCCTGAGTCATGTATATCGTTGGATGATGAAGCCCCTCCGTCTAAACTATGTAGGATTCAAAATGTTTGGACAAATGATCTACTTCTGATCGTTGGATCTGATAGTTTAGTTAAAATAAATAATTACGTTTCCAAAAACAAAATTGTATCCAATACTTAGAATAATCCTTAGGTTTTCTTCATCGTCTACAATTTAATTCTTACAATCGTTGCTTATGTAACTAGGATTTAAAATTTTATGAAACTGAGTTTTTCATTCAAAGATATTAAGATGTTGACTATTTCTAAGACGAAATTTATTTGGTAGATTTAAAGGAAATGACACATCAACCAACACAAGCTGCTATGTTTAAGGATTTGTTAAGAGCTGTACAAGATCTTGATAGACAGCAAAGACAAGCGCCTTCTCATAATGCAAAGACTAACTCTAACACCACGAGCTTAGTTGTGAAACAGTTTCGTGTTTACAAACCCCCTACCTTTAACGGGGTGGCTGACCCTTTAGCAGTCGAGAAA
This sequence comes from Fraxinus sp. D2006-0159, assembly GCA_903798375.1. Taxonomy (NCBI): domain Eukaryota; kingdom Viridiplantae; phylum Streptophyta; class Magnoliopsida; order Lamiales; family Oleaceae; genus Fraxinus; species Fraxinus sp. D2006-0159. The sequence continues at coordinate 18,180 of CAIGRQ010116838.1, read as the reverse complement.
TGGATAAGGGGTTTAGAACTTATCTTCAAGCACCTCTCCTGCACTGATACCCAAAAGGTTTTATGTGCGAAGTTCATGCTAATCGATGCAGCGGGCCACTAGTAGGAGTCTGTTTCATGCACTAGGACTGAGGTACAATAACACGACCTCACTTGGACAAGTTTCAAAGAGGAAGTTATGGGAAAATATTTCCCACAAGCCTTGAAAGATCGTAAGGAGACATAATTTTTGCAACTTAAGCAAGGAAGGATGACATTGGTCGATTATGAGAGGAAATTCGAACAACTTTCTAGGTATGCGACACATCTGGTGGATACAAAGTAGAAGAANATGTGAAAATATTTTCCACAAGCCTTGAGAGACCGTAAGGAGACAGAACTCCTGCAACTTAAGCAAGGAAGGATGACATTGGTCGATTATGAGAGGAAATTCGAACAACTTTCTAGGTATGCGACACATCTGGTGGATACAAAGTAGAAGAAAGTTAGAAGGTTCGAACTCGGACTATGCCTTGAGATTGGAGGAATCATGACGTCGCATGAATTCACCATGTTTAGTCAAGTTCAACGAACTCGGGCAATTTCAAATCGACTAGAAATTGATCAGACAGTCCAGAAAAATACTGAATTTTCAGGAAAAGGAAAAGGAATGGGCTGAACGAAGGTAAGGGAAATAAACAAAACAAGAGGGCTGGCTTTGAAAAGTGGTCATGGTCAAGCAAGCTGAATAATGTTCTTACTCCATGTCCTAAGTTCAATAAAGCACATAGAGGCAAGTGTTGGTATGGAAAGAATGTGTGCTATCGATGTGGAAAGCATGACCATATTGCCACTAATTGCCATGAACCATCACCAAAGTGGGACAATGACAAAGCAAAAAGGGGACAGAATGTTTGCCTTTACCCAACAGGAGGCGACTGAGAATTAAGACATGATGATAGGTATTCTATCAATATCTAAACTACTTGCTTATATTCTTATGTACTCCGGAGCCACTCATTCATCATTTACATTATTACTAAAAATCGAACTGTTTGTGAAGAAGGTAATTTTTTTTTAAAGTTTGGGGAAGAAGAGATCAAGGTCTTAGAACTTTTCACCTAGAAAAGGTAATTTTGCGGATGAAATTAATTTAAGGAGGGGAGATTGTAACGCCCCAAAAATTTTATAAATTTTTATTCCATCTACCAACTTGTACTTTGAAAGTTGGTGGGCTAAAGTGATATGTATTAAAATCATATTATTTGGACCAAATATTTAAATTTTGACAGGATGATAAGAAGCATATCAATATTGGGCTCGTTGAATAACTCGTAATCAATCATGTATATTAGACTTGAGAAAAAGTTTAATGGGATAAGTAAGACCCAAAATATTATAGTTTATAGAAGTGGTTATTAATTGATTTTTTTTAAATATTGTATTTAAAATGGTGTGTGGTCCCTTGTATTGTATAGTAGTATTATATTATATAATGCAATTTATTCATATGTATCCTATCAAATCAGGTAATTGGTTTTTAAGATTCACATTAATCAAAATTTATTTACCATATTTGTTTTAGCAAATTGAAGACTTAATTATGCATGTGTTAATTGGCAATATACAATTTAGGGAATTAAATAAACTGACGTCCCTTTTAATTGGAATGCCACTTTTTGTTGAAATCAAAAAAAATTATATGTTTGTTTGGTTTGAAATCCTTCCAATCCTGCCACATGTTACTAGTTGAAATTTATGAGTATTTTCTTGTATGACTATGACTTGATTGATGGGAAGATAAAGTAGCTTCCTTTTTTTGAAAGTTGAATGATTTATTATACAATATATTTTGGACAAATCTCTTGACATGAATTATGGCTATCTTGACCTTTTACTATCAATCTGTTAACTATCCTCGACTTGGAATCGAGAAAATTGCCGGATATTTATGCATGTGTATAATTTAAAAGGAAAACAGCAAATTTAGCCATTTTTTTTTTTTTTGTAGAAAACGTGTAGAATATAATATAAATGGATTTTGTGGTGAATCACACATATTGACACGGCAAACGAGGAAATGTTTTGGGAACGTGAATTTCTTACTTTCTTCCAACAATTCTATTATCAAACGAGGTAGGATACTATATGCAAGTTGATCCGTCATTACAATATTATAATTCTTTTTACGTAATTTTATTTCATGAAATGTTAATTGATCTACGAATCTTAACAAAATGTAATGTGAGATCTCCTTTGGGTTTTCTCAAATGTTGCATAGAAATGTGTTAGAGCATTTGATTGATATCTGATTACTCTTGATGAAATGGTAGTATGGAATGTTATAAATTTATGTTTAAGAAGTTATTATACTGTTTTGGACGCACGTATCCTATATAGTTTAAATTACTCATTATTTCAAATTTTAATATTTCATGTTAGATTGGTCAACGTGGATGATGGCCAAAATCACGTGTAGGGTTTTTGCAGAGAAAACCATTTTTAGGGTTTTCGCAATTAACGGAGTTGGACGATATGAGTTTTTTCATACAAAATGTTCAAATATGGGGTTTTCTATGATTTCCAATAGGTAATGAGATATATCACAGTTGAAAACATTTCTAGAGGAATTTTCTGTTATTAATCCTTTTATTACTATATATTCATTTCCAATTTGGGGCAAGAATTTTTAAGCCTACTTTGATAGGAGGATATTTATTTTTTAAAAATATTATTTCCTATTTGCTTAATTATAGCTTACATTTCAAAATATAAAAAACATTAATAAAATAAAAAAGAGTCGGAACAAGATATTTTGCTATCCCTGTACCCCTACACTGCTAAGAGTCACGTGTTACTTCTTTACTTTGCACTAAAGCCTTCAAATATTAAGCAAAAGAGGGCTTCTCAAATACACACACGAGCTTTTATCCCATCTCTTCTTAGCCTTTTTTAGGTAACTCTTATTTGCATTTTAGGATTGAAGAGGAGTTAAAACTCCAAAGTGCTTCTTATCGAATGATTCATAATTAATTTTCCTATTGAATCTAGTCATGGGATCTCCAGTTACCAAGTTAGGCTTCTATTAAGTAGATCCACTAGATTAAGGCATAAACATATTTCCCTTGATGGGCAATCTATTATTTCTAGCTTTAAGTTATGTCATTTTTCGACTCAACAAAATCCGTTGATATTGTCTTGTTTGAGAGTAACTCTCAAATGATATTATGACTACAACAAATATATTCTTTACTACTTTACAATATATTTTGTGTCTTAATAAATATAGCTAGCTATCACAATTAATTCACATAGTAGACACAAATAATCGCCAATTATGGAACCCTCATATAAATATTTGAAGCCAAATGCTTCTTTCTAACTTTATTTAAAGCTCTTTCATCTTTCAATTTTGGAGGATTTTTAAGCACCCACTAGTCATAGTGAAACATATTTAATGGTGGATTTGAATCCTTGATACTGAATAATTCAATTTACATCATAGTGCCATTGTCAGTTTAACATATTGAATATTTTTCAAATATTCCATTGTTATTCTTTTCACATCCAATAAACATTTAATAATTAATTTTTGTTCTCATTTAAACCACTTTTGATTTAGTGTCAAGTCTTCTTTGTATAACATTATCGTATATACAAGAGCTTTTAACATTTCATCTTCATAGAAAAAAATTCTAGGGCCTTTGCGGTATTCAGTTAAGTATGTAATTTATGCACAAAGCTATCCTCACAATTCTTCAATTGGAATGTATTCTGCAAATAGTAATGCTATCCTACGAATCTTGGGTTATGCTCGAATTTAGAGTTCATCAATTCTTTAAAGTTCAATTGTATGATCGTATATGTCTATCTACCAGATAAGACAGTATCCATTCCATATATCCATCTCAAACCATATAAAATGACTATTGAGTATCAATCTCTCGTAAAAGTCCATGCATTTTCATATTTAAGACTTTTAACTTAGAAAATGAAAAATGAAAAGCCACTTTTCTCATTTTAATGGAAAACAGCCCAAAATGAATTGCAATCGATCCAACTTTAATTGGGCCATTTATATTTGATCACATTCAATACATAAACTCAGACCTAGTTTACATGTTGCATAATGTTGGCAGGCTGATGTTAAAAATGAACGACATGTAACTTTGACACAATTCATTTTTCAGGTATCAAGTTCAAAATACAAAATTTAGGTATTTATTTTATTAATTAAAAATATTTTTATTAATTAATTATTAAAAGGGTGTTTGGTAGAGATTAAAATCGGATTAAAATTGAAAAACTAGTCGTTATTGTTGACTTTTATTAGACGAGTGGATCCAACAACGGACATATTTTCAATTTTAATCTGATTAGTAGCGTTACCAAACAAGCTATAAATAATATAATTAACTCAACCCACCTCCACCACCCCCTACCGTTCCGAGGACTATTCCGACGACCGTTCTGACCACCACTCTTCTCCGACGATTGTTTCGACGACCGTTCCGGCAACTGCTCTGATTCCGATAATTATTCCGACGGTCACTGTTCAAAATTTTTATAGGTCACAATTAATTCGTTATTCACATATTTCAAAATTAGTTGGTCACGGATCAAAATATATAAATCACACAGTCATAGATTTCCAAATTAATTGGTCATAAATCAAAATTTACAGGTCACACAGTCACTGATTTCCAATTAATTGGTCACAGATTTTTTATGGTCACAAATTATATAATTTCTAGGTCATAGATAAAAAAAATGATTGTTCACAAATTATATTTTTAGTTACAGATTACCCGAATTTTAAGGTCATAGACTATCAATACCACCACCAACCAGATCTGAACACATCACACACCACATTTGCAGTCAAACACCACTACAACCAGCATCAACACCACCACCGTACCTCGACGCAACACCGTAACCACAACTCCACTCCGTCGGCTGTCGTTCACTGCACACACACCCACAGTGCACACACAGACCCATAGTGCGCACACACACACACCCACGAACGACAGTCGACAATCGGCACCTCGCGAATGATACACACCCCACCACACCCGACCCACATATCATCAACGTCGTGACCCACAAACCACCAGATCCCTCTCTCTAAATCATAACCATACAAACCATAAAATCCCAAAATGACAAATCACAACCCACCTTCTCTTTCTCTAGCTCTTCGACGGCTCGACGACTCGATCGGCTCACTGGTACACATGACCTCGTGCAACGACACCTTGTAGCGACAGAACCACCGCTAGTTCGTGTGTAGAACCATTGGAGCATCGCCGTCGTTGTCTCACAACAGCGCTTCGCAACGCTGCTACAATTCACAGCTTACACCTAGTTTTTTGTAATTTCCCTAATTAAAAGACGAACATCCAAGGGCGGACCCATCAAGGGCCCATTGAGGGCTTGAGGTGAAAATGGGCTTTTTAGGCCTCCTAAAAAGCCCATTTTCACCCAAGCCCTGACGGTGAGAGGGATTCCAAATTCAGTCACCATATTTTGAAAGAGGAAGAAGAAGAACGGATTGAAGATTTGAAGGAGCAAATTTTGGTAATCCATCTTTCTTATTCTTATTATTTATGTTTTGATAGTTATTTATGCAAATTGCAAATTTCAAGATTAGATATGGTGGTTGGATTCAAACTTGTTTGTATTTTTTGGAGATATCAATTGACTTAAGTTCTTAACTACAATGAAAATGAGTCTGGGTGTCTGTACAAAATGGGTTCAAATTTGAGGAATGTGGGCAGTCATGGCGGTGGTTTGAGTTTACGCACGGAGGAAGGAGATTTGGAAAGATTGAAAGTAAAGGAATTGTTTATGTCACCCTCTTCTGAAACAACTAATTTACTAGTGCAACCTGGACGAGATTTCAACATATGTAGTGCAAAATAGCATTACTCAAAAAATTGTTCAGATCTGGATAGTAGAATTTTTGAAATGCTCGCACTAGGAATGAACATTCAAGGAGACTTCCTTTTCGTATTTCGAGAAGTGAAATCCTAGGTCCATAAGCTTATACAAAACAACATAAATACGCTTTCTTTCTATAAGTTTTGCAATGTCTTGTGGAGAATTCAATGTTACTTTGGAGAGAATAATTTGAATTTAATTTATGTATTGGCAATCAATATAGATCCAAACTGTAATTAAAAAAAATAAATCTATAATTCAAAATAACAAGGAGAGAGTAGTAAAACAGGAAAATGTTTTCTAGTTTTCTATCTTGGGCCTCAAATCTTCAATTGAACAGTAAGTCTCCTATCAACCCAATAAAGCCCATAACACAAAATCAGTGCACTATTACGACGTCGTTTCTCAAAATGTAACCAGTGAGTGGCATTGTAGATCGACTTCCAAAAAAAAGTAAACAACACAGTACAGATCAGAGAGCCTCAACGCTGATCGGTTCAGTCCATGGCGGAAGACAAGGCAAAACCTCGGCCAATTATCCGTCTCGGCCTTTTCCTCATCTCTCACAGCCTCCTAGTCAGGTAAATCAAAATTATCATCCATGTTGCGATTCATTTGTAAATATATGATTCTGATTATTTTTTGTTTGGATTCAGTGTTGTTTGCTGTACAGCAGGAGTTTTGTCTCTTTTGCTGTTGCCTGTTCTTGGGAAGAATACTTACATTTCAGAAAATGCACTCATGCCTGGTCAGTTTTACTCCTCCCATAACATTCCTCTTTATATTTTTCTATAACTTATTGTCTAACGTTCAATTTGCATATTCCTTTCTGTTAAATTCTTAAATATATTTCTTCCTTTTTTTTACAAGAGTTTAAATCTTATAAGGATCTTAAGTTCAAGTACATTTCTTGCTATATATATATATTTCAACTGTATTTGGATAAGTTATTATTATTATTATTTTTTATTTTGACTTCACCTCTCGCGTTACCATCAAAATAAGTAACTTTTAAAAATGTGCTTTTATTTGGGCTCCATTAAAAGTATATTTTGGAATATTAATTTTTCTAGAGAATGTGTAAGATATAGTGAAATTAAAGCAAAAACAAAAATTAGTAATTACTTGTTTTGTGCTGTTTGAAAGAAGAAATTATATGTTAGTAGCCTCATTTTATTGGCTGTGAGACACCATCTTTCAGGTTCTGCCAGACCTATGCTCACTAACGATGACGTTTCAGAAGGAGAGAGATTCGTGAACCAGATATTAAGTTTCGATAATATGAGCACAGGCATGTACGTAATTTCCTCACAATTGTCATGGTTTCCTGTTCTTGGAAAATGGCTTACTGTAGCGTATAGAGGCTCAGCATATCATGCTAATTGAATTGATTGCTGCATGATGGCATGTTTTCATATGACATTTCCCAATCAAACCATTAAAATTTAAATGTCTGTGCTGCTTACATCTGTTTCCTTGGTGCACACACTTTTATTTTTAGTAATTATTATTCATTATATCTTCCGCTAGTAGCTAGGAAATGCATCTGGATATCTTTTTTATTTACATTTCTCCCTGATTAATTATACATGGACAGACTTGGGTGTGGGGATATGGCGATATGCATCATCTTAGAATTCCTTTCCTTATTCCTGACATCATAAGAAGAAAACATCTATCAAATAAGGTTATTTGGTTCAAGGCCGATAACATGGTGAAGGTGAAGTTCTGGACTGGGAAGTGCAACCTGTGCAGGAACAGGAGCTTTTTGAGAGTGTATGGTTTGAATTTGGAGGGAATGGGAGAAGATAATTGGGTTTGAGGGTTTCTAAAAGCTGGAAGTTGACTACCATATCCTCTTACTATCAGCTACTGAAAAAGATGGTATTGATTTTGATGTAGCATCAATTGAAATGTTCCAGCGGAGAATTAGAATCACCACAATATTTGCTCTCAACAGATAAAAAGAAGCAGCAGAATGGCATTAGCAGAAGGCAAAGAAGAAGAGAAGAGGAAGAGAATAAGAATATTACAGAAGAAAAGAGGGAGAAGTCGGAGAAGAAGAGGGAAAGTGGGAAGACAGGGGAGGGAGATGTGGGCAACTAGCCAAACGTGATTAACTTCATTCATCAACTGATGTGTTTCGCTTACAAAACCATATAAATAGAGAAAGCAAACCTAAAAGCATAAAGGACTTGGGCTAGCCCAGTAAAACAGGCGTTATTACTAAAGCATAAATAAAAGTCCATAATAACTAGAACAATGATATAGATGTCCTCATTAACTATCCTGGGGTGGAAGAAAACTCGACCTAGTCGAGTGGAAAAAAATCACGAAAGGTGACAATGAATCTCCCAACCATAAGTTAAGTGGTTGAACAATCTTTTTGTGACGCTTATAAATACATGTGATTGGTGGTCTGAATCTGTTGTCCCCACTAACTCTCAGCAAAGGAAGATTCTGTTGACTCTTATAAAGCTCTAATAAATCTGGATTAAGCCACTCAAGTGTCTCTTTGGAAATCAATGTACAATTAGAATTAGGGTGATCTACCAAACGAACAAAAAAGTGCTAAATCTCTATATCATTGGTTAATATCTTTGTGTGCTATGATAGGTGGAATTGGAGTAGAAATAGCAAAAGATTCAGGTTGGGGATCCGTAGATGGAGGTAGAAAAGGATATCCTCGGAAGGATTAAAATAGCCATTGTAAGAAACTAAGTCCTCAACATTGAAAGTGGAGTGGTAGCCAAAATGTGATGGAATATCAATGACATATTCATTTGGACCCAGAAGCTTTAAAATTTTAAAAGGACCAGCACTGAGGACTTGCAACTTGGAAGTGGATCCAGGTGGATGCCGTTCCAATCTAATTCGGATCATAACATGATCCTCAATATTAAATTCAATATGTCGTTTATGCAAATAAGCTCGAAGTTTATATGATCCATTACTTGCTTCAAGTTATTTATTGATCTTTATATGCAAGTCATGAAGATGTTATACAAATGCTTTAGTTGATATAGACACACTAACATGTGGGGACATGAGAATGAGGTCTAAAAGCTTCCTAGGTTTATAGCCACGAACAATTTCAAAGGGACTCATACCTAGAGACTGATTACAGAACCATTATATGCAATTTAGGCTATAGGGAGGATCAAATCCCAATTCTTAAGATTTTCCCGATCTAGACACCTTAATAAATTTGTGAAGACTACGGTTAACAACTTCAATTTGACCATCAATCTGAGGGTGGATGGTGTGCAGTAGAGAATTTTAATTTAGTGCCGACCATATGCAACAAGATTCTTCAAAAATAGCTGGGAAAATGAACATTCCTATATGAGACAATGGACTTAGGAAGGCTATACAACTCGACTATCTCATATAAGTATAACCTGGCAATCTTAGATGCATCAGAAGTCTTGCTACAAGGGATAAAGTGAACCATTTTCTAGAAAAGATCTGCTACAACGAAAATAGAGTCATGCTTCTTTAGAGTACGTGGAAGCTCTAGTACGAAATCCATCTTGACTTCTTGCCAATGACAACTAGGGATGGGACGAGGCGTGTAGAGACTTGTGTTCTGCCTCTTTTGCTTGGCCTGTTGACAGTTGTTATATGTGCTATCTTAGCTATATTTGTCTTTAAACTGACCAATAGAATTAACGTTCAATTTCCTCTATTGTTTTATCATGTCCAAAATGTCCAGCTTCTCAAACTATAAAGTCTTGTACTGAAATCCGAGGGATACACAACTTATTGGATCTAAAAAGATAGCCTTCCTCAAGACAGAAACTATCACTAGTATCCGACTGCCCACTTTGCAAATCAAGAAAAATGTCCTTAAAATTATGACATGACTCGTACTCTTCCTTAAGTCTTTCAAAATCTACGACCTTGACACTCATGATGGACAAAAGGGAGATGCGATGGCTTAAAGCATCAGCTGCTTAGTTTTCAACACCTTTCTTATGTTTCAAAACAAAAGAATAGGCCTGCAAATATTCTATCCAACAACCATGCAAAGAATTCAACCATTTTTGGGAATTAAGTTAGCTAAGGGCCTCATCATCCGAATAGAGGACAAATTCCTAGGATAACAAGTAATGATGCCAATAGCACAAGGCATGTGCAACTGCGTACAATTCTTTATCATAAGTATCGTTGTTAGGCATCATTTAGTTTCTTTCTATCTTTGAGGCATCACAGTCTACCTCAATAACTTTGGAGAAGTCAGGAAGTTGCATGATAGGAGCTTATGTCATTCGCCTTTTAACTTATTTAAAAGCCTTAGCCACTTCCTGCGTCTAATGAAATTCTCATCGCTTCATGCACTCCGTGATAAAAGCCATGATCATGCTAAAACCCTCGATGAAACGACGTAAAAGGTAGTTAAACTATGAAAATTCCTAACTTCACGTATAGTTTTGGGCTCAAGCCAACCAACAATGGCCTAAATTTTTGCGGGGTCCGTAGATACTCTCGTAGCGGAGACAATGAATTCTAGGAAGATAACTCTATCGGTGAAGAAAAATTTCTTCACATTAGCATACATGCTTGGTACATGAAAGGTAGAACAAACCCGTGTGAGATGATCTCGATGTTGTTCCCTAGTGTTACTATACACAAGAATGTTATCAAAGTAGACGACAATGAATTTACCCATAAATGGTCGAAGAGCTTGTTTCATCACTCTCATAAAAGTACTTGGGGGGCATTGGTTAGTCCAAAAGGCATGACCAACCACTCATAAAGACCATCCTTCGTTTTAAAGGATGTTTTCGTCAACTGGGCGGATCCTAATTTGGTGATACCCACTCTTTAAATCAATTTTGGAAAAGATTGTGGCATCGACCATCATAACCAACATATCATCAAGTATAGGAATGGGAAAATGATAGTTTACGGTGATCTTATTAATGTCACGACTATCAATGTACATTTTCCAAGAACCATCTTGCTTAAGCGCCAAAAGGGGAGGAATTAACGGATGAACCTTTTGTGAAGGAGCTGCCTTCTTGGCTCTAGAGGTCAACATGCACAGTGAATTCATTAGGCAAATTGGGAGACGCGATCTAGGGACTAGATCTATAGTATGTTGAATATCCTGTAAAGGAGGCAACACATCAAGGAGGTCCTCAAGAAAGACATCTCGTAATTCTTGAAGAAATGATTGGACCTCAGCGGGGATCACTATTGACGATTCCAACGAAACCTCCATGACAATCACAGCAAACACAATAGAATTGTCCGCGAGTGTATGCTCAAATTCTGTATGATTAATGATATGTAATCCATTCTGTTCCACAATGTTCTCGGCTAACTGCGAGCTAACAGGTTTTGGCGGTAAAGGATTACTGCGAGTTTTCTTTCCATTAAACATAAAGGAACATGAAATGGACCGACCCTTCATGGTGACATCCAAATCGAACAACCAAGGTCAACTATGACATTCATAGGAATGATGTGACACAATACATGATCCTTATACTCAAGAAATTGAATAGGTACCAGATAACACTCTTTTACAGCTGTAAAAGAAGTGTTAACTCAGAAGACGTTATATGGTTGAGGGTGAGGGACTAGTTTCAACCCTAGACGAGACACTGTAGCCTAGGAACCGTGTTGATGCAATTACCACTATCCACAATAATTTTACAACCATTATTAATAATCTTGATATAACTATGAAAAATGCCATGTCAACGTCAATCATCGGCATCCTTAGGTTGTGTAAGGGTACAACGAACAATACTCAATTGAGAGGTGTAGGGGGCAAAGGTCTCAAAACTTAGACCCACAGGGGTACGAATACAACCTAAGAAGGTATCCTCAACTCAATATCATCCAAATCATCAAAATCTTCAAACTTAGGCTCATAGACTTGATCTTCTAATGGCTCATCTATGACATCCTTCTGTTCCTCAATGATTAAGGCTTGGCTAGGACACCTAGAGGAGAAATGGACGAAGCCCATATAGTTGAAGTACTACAAACGTGAAGTTCTTGGAATTTCAGGACTTCAAATCTTATTTTCCAACACAAGAGGAGCATTAGACAGGGGGAGGTCTAAGAAGGGACATAACAGGGAGAGGTGGCGCTAATGAGACGGAAGGACGATTGTCACTAAGTCTTCCGTACGGAGTCTTAGTTACCAACTCATAATCTAATACTTAGGAGTAAGCATGATAAAGAGTAGCGACACCTCTACGGACAAGCTCATGCTTAAAATCATCTCTTAGGCCCTATCTAAACATACTCAAAGTCATAGTCTCATTCTCAATGCCATGACATTGCATTTGAAATTCATCAAATTAAGTAACATAGTCAGCCACCTGACAATTTCCCTGTGCAAGAGCATTCCATTGGTCTAAGAAATTGCCTATGTAAGATTAGGGTAAATACTTCTCTTGAAGGCGGCACTTCATTTCCTCTTAACTTCAAACAAGAGGTGCATAACGCCACTTAAGGAGATCCTCAATGCTTTCCCAAAAGAGTTCGATAGTGCTAGTTAATTTCAAATTGGCAAATTGGACTCTTCGATATTTCGGGACTCCATACCATGTCAAGAAATGATCCATATCTCTAATCCATTTAGTAAATACTCTAGGATCTAAGCACTCATCGAAAGTAGGAGCATCTAATTTTATTTTTCTGAAGAAACGTTCTTTATGTTGAGGAGAATGAGTATCGTAACGATCATGGCCTCGTTCTTGCTCACGATCTTGATCCTATCCCTTTGATCATGTAAAAAATGTTGTCAACCACCTTATCGATGATGATAGTGTCTATTATGGGATGTTTCAGAGTTATGAGCATCCGTCGAATGAGGGGCTTGCTTAAAGTTGTTCAACCTAGCAGCTAGGTCCCTGCTCTCTTCACAAGTAGCTGCCATCTTAGCTTGGACAGTCGCTAATTGAGTCTATAATTGTGGTTGATTAGTGGTAAGTTGAGCTAATTGGTGGGTGAGTGCATCAAATTGGGAAGGGTCCATGGTCAATGTACTGGTACTAGAGGTGATAAGATGACCACTACGCAATTGTATGCAATATAATACTAGCTAATTGAAATATATGGAGAGATTAATGAACAACTCGTGCAAGTAATGAAAGAAAAAAAATCTAAGCATCTTAATTATTATTTTATTATTTTTTTGGGGATTAAGTAATTCCAAATACAACAAGCTAATAATGTTGATCAGCTGATGTATGTAAAATAACAAAGCAATGGTCAAATACTAGTCAAAATCTAATCACGTAAAATAAGTGGGTAAGAGTGGGGATTTAGGAAGTCAAGAGATTCAGTTATGTGATTTTAGGTGAAATTAGAATAAGAGCAACCCAAAGAAATTGATCGATGCAACTTTAGAATAAAATAGTGATATAAACCAAAGACAAATAAAAACAATAACTTCCCTTTTTGTTCGTTGAAGTAACCGAGTCAATCAATTGGACAAAAGTCATATGCAACCGCAAATAATATTTGAAAATACTCTCTTTTCTTCACTTTTTTTTTTTTTCCTGCTGCGGTAATTCCATTTGTGAGGTTGAGGTGGAGGCAATGGAAGTGTTTCTAGTTTCTGGGCATTTTCTGTGGGTGAGTTGGATTGTGTGTTCTATTGGGCTTGGGTATTTGTGATTGGGCTGTAACTATTGGGAATATTGGGTATATCTGGGAATTGGTTTTTATCTAGTGGTTTGTGTATATGGATTTGGTCGTGGGAACATTACTCAGCTGGGAAGTGAAACAGGTAGCCAGTGGGGAAATGGAATGTGGCAGCGGAAATGGTGACTGGGTTTTGTAGCAGCGGGTTTGGAGTTGCTGAGTGTTCTGGGATGCAAATTAAGCAGCGCAAGGAACTCCTTGCTGGTGGCAAGATCATTGAGTGGCAGGTGGCTGAGTTGGACAAAATAATTACAGTTGCAGCTGTTTTGAAGGCAGAATCCAGGTTTTAGCTCTGATACCAAGTTTGATGTAGCATCAATTGTAATGTTCCAGCAGAGAATTAGAATTAGAATCACCACAATATTTGCACTCAACGGATAAAAAGAAGCAGCAGAATGGCAGCAGCAGAAGACAGAGAAGAGAAGGAGAATAAGAATGTTAGAGAAGAAAAGATGGAGAAGCCAGAGAAGAAGAGGAAAAGAGGGAAGAGAGGGGAGGGAGATGTGGACAACTAGCCAAATGTGATTAACTTCATTCATCAACTGAGTTGTTTCAATTACAAAGCCATATAATAGAGAAAGCAAACCTAAAAGCATAAAGGGCTTGGGCCAGCCCATTAATACAAGCCCAATTACTAAAGCATAAATAAAAGTCCATAATAACTCGAACAAATATATAGATGTCCTCATCAGATATCCTTGGAAATCTGAAAATTTGAGGAGAAGTAAGCAAAGAATGCCAAACACTTGCTGCGTTATTGTTAAGTGGCTGTGAAGTTGTGGAGTCTTTTGTTCAGCCTGTTTTTGGTGCCAAAATTGATTGCTGTTCAACTATCTTTCTGCTGGTAATAAGTTCAGCACAATAAGGTCATGGGAAACTTGCTACATTGTCTGGTGTCCTGTGGAATGAATTAAGTAGAAGAATGTTTTAGGGCATTGTGAACCCTCTTTGGAAGACGAATTCCTGATTTTTGCTATTCATCGCTGGAGTAGGCAGTTCATTCCTAACATTTATAAAATTATTGGAAGGACTTCTTGAAGAGTACCAGGCATATAGTTTTTCTTGTTTTGTTTCTTCTGTATGCATCTTTGTTCACGATATACCTCCCACCCAACCTTGTTAATGTTATATATTTGCTTACTATATCTCCTTGCTACCCTTTCTTTGTATTTTATTGTGTAAAAAAGAGAGAGAGAGAAAAACTAGAAACACGTGAAGCCTCTTCTTTCTTATCATATTTCAATGTTCTGTTTGTTACTTTTTGCTTGTAATACTTAAACCTTTACCTCTTTCTTCATGGATGCAGGGAAATTCCAAAGATGATTACAGACCATATAATGGATTTGGGTGGTGAAGTTAATCATCACAAGTTTCTACCTCAATTTAATAAATTTCATCCAATGCATTTTTTTTTGGGTCCTGATGCCGGAACAGTCCCAGAGAATTACAGTTGTTCGTCTTATGGGGTCAATACAGTTGGCATAATTAGAGCTCCACGTGGTGATGGGAAGGAAGCTATAGTATTGGTTACACCTTATAATTCTTTGAAGATTACAAGGACCGAGGCTTTATCACTGGGAATTGCTTACGCATTGTTCTCTCTACTTGCTCGAGTTACTTGGCTTTCTAAGGATATTGTATGGCTTGCTGCCGACTCAAGACATGGAGAATACACTGCAGTTGCTTCATGGCTGAGAGACTATCATGCAGCTTCATTTGGTGACCTGAAGCATTCTGAAATTTGTGCGGCAAGTAATTTGCCCGAGATGAAAACAATGCATAATGGCTTCCGACATGCTGGCACAATGGCAGCTGCTCTTGTCATTAAGGTTTCCAATAGAAGCACTGAATTCGAGAAGGATGCTCTTACTATATATGCTGAAGCATCCAACGGACAGATGCCAAACCTAGATCTCATCAATATTGTGAATTATTTAGCTGTACATGGGCAGGGTTACCGGGTGAAGGTCGAGAAAATAGGGTCATTGCTCAATGCTTGGTGGCTGAAGAGTCTTGGACAATTGATTGAAATGCTAGGAAAATTGACTGGAAGCTTAAATCCTCAATGGAATTTTGGCATCCCTGTTTCAGAGTATGTTGAGTGCACTGCTACTCTAGCCAGTTCCCTGTACAACCAGGTAAGCATTGCAATCTTCATAAACCTACCATTCTTTGGATTATCCTCGCGACCTATTAAAACAATCATTCTTCTTCTTCCTGTGTATTCCCGTATCTTCTTCTGAGTTACAAAATATAGAAATTGGAACTGATTTTTTTTTGGCTGGAAATCATTTTTTTTCAAACCTTTTTATTCTTGAAATGGATGAGTAATGGGCTGTGGTGTTTTTTTACTGAGCAATTGGTTTTAAGGCAATATTATTTCTACTTGCTGTCAGGCATTAGGCGTCCCTACTGGTCCCCATGGCGCCTTTCGTGATTACCAGGTGGATGCCATTACTATGGAGATCTCACCAAAGTTCTCTTCAAGTCTTAATAATCGACAATATGAGATCCTTTTGCATGTTGGAAGGTCAGTGTCGATTATTAATTAAGTCTCTTGGTAATGTAACTTGCTGGAATCAAGCAATCCATGTGCCATTTTAATATTTGTGTACAACGAATAAATGCTTCATCTTTTCTTCTTACTCTTGCTATTATATTGGAAACTTTAGTACTTGCATCTTTCTGTTCTATAGTGTTTTGCCTGATTACTTCTAGGAGAAAATATTTTCTCTACCTTTTTTACAAAAGGCATAGCTATCTCTCTAATAGATGTTTCCATGCAGGTTGGTTGAAGGAGTTGTGAGATCGGTAAATAATCTTCTCGAGAAGTTTCACCAATCCTTTTTTCTCTATCTCTTGACATCTCCAAGTAGGTTTGTGTCAGTTGGAGTCTATATGATTGCCTTTGCATTGCTTGTTGCTCCCCTTCCACTAGTTGCCGCTTCTCTTTTTTCTGATGCTACTAAAACGAACCCTGATGCAGAGGAAGATAAACTCGCATCTAAACCAGCCTATACTGTCCAACCTGCCTCTACTTCTACGTCGTGGAAATGGCTTTACGCTGCCAAACAAGTCCTTATTGTCCACTTATGGAGTGCCATTGTAACATTACTTCCTTATTTCGTTGATCAAATACCCGACTCTTCACCAACTACTAAGCTTTCAATTTGGATTGTGCTTTCAATAATTACCCTCCTGTTCTTAGATTTATTCTCTGGATCCTCATTTCCGAGCACCGGTCGATCTCGGGATGCAGAATGGACTCTCCTGAAGTCGGTAACTGTTGCAGCCGCCTTCATTGGTCTCTGTCTTATGTCAGTCATAAACTTTGCTACAGCAGAAATTGGAGCATTGCTTCTCGTTCCTATGTGTTTGACCACAGTACCCTTGAGGCTTGACAATAAAGTGAATACTTTGAGAGCTCTTTTCCGGGGAGCTTGTAACTTAATCTTTATATTTGTCGGGTTTCCTCCAACTGTGTTTTTTGTGTTGAAAGGTGCATTAGAGGGTTTTGACAACATGAGATTTGGGGACTTTTGGAATTGGGCAGAGTCCCTATGGTCATGGAACAGTGCCACATATATCTATATGTGTATGGTTCACCTGCCCTGCTGGTTATTGTGTACTCAGACATTATTACATCGTTAATGGTTTCCAATTGTTTGTTTACGGAAATTGTACCAGATAAAAATATCAGACTTTATTGTAGAAAAGTTTTTGCTTGAATGTCTTCTTGGTGGTACGAATTCTCTTTTGGAGTCTTAACCATTGTGATAGGATTGCATGTTTTACGGTTTTCTGAACATTTAGGATGGATCAAGATAATGGTCGTGGATGGCGTTGATGGTGGTTGCCCTCTTGATGGGCATCGGTTGAGGTGATGGTGGTGCAGATATGGTGATTTGGGGAGGTGGACCAGGTGGTCGTGGTGTTAGAGGTGGTGTGGTCCTGTGTATTACGAGTTTAAAACATTTTTGTTACACTAGTAACACAATGTGTTACAAATGATGGTGTAGATAATGGGCACGACAATAGAGTATGCATGACAAAATTTATTACGTGTTACACTCTGTAGCACATACAAGGGTTACAAAAATATAACAATTTTGTTATAAGAATAAATAAAAAATATTTTGAAAAATAAATTGGACAGTAAGGTGGGAAAATAATTTAATAAATTATTTTTTGAATAAAGCTATTTATATTGCATGTCATATTAAATTCTATATTTAAGATGTAAATTAAAAATGATAAATTAATTAGGGTCCGTTTGATAGAAAGATGGAAAATGGATGGAAATAAAATGTTTTACAGGAAAAAGATTTTCTTAGAAATTGTTTTGATGGGAATTGTAATTAATTGTGTTTGATTGGTATAATTTTTCATGGAAAATATTGAAAGTTTGGTGTTCGTTTGACTTCGTTTTTTTATGAAAATTGTCCATTAAAGTGATAATGTTTTCTACCATTAGGTCTAGAATTTGTTCCAATTTCAAAAAAAAAAAAATTTGAAAAAAAAATCATACCGAATACCATTCGTTTGACTTTGTTTTGTATGAAAATTGTCAATAAAAATAATTTTT
>CAIGRQ010116832.1:0-10463 GCA_903798375.1 Fraxinus sp. D2006-0159 | reverse complement strand
CATAACAAAGAAAATATTGTCCTACACTTATAAACCTATCATATTTCTCATGTCTAGCCGATGTGAGACTTCTTTTACTCCCAACAGATATCGGGATCAATGCAGCGGATATTAACAGGTTTAAATGCGAGTTCTTTGATGGGTAGCCCAACAAAGTACCCTACCCACATCTCTACTTCACTAGATTATGTCTTCAAAACTTCGACCTGGATAAATAACAATAAAGAATAAATGTCAAAATATGTCTTTCATAAAATTGAAATTATATACTGAATAAAAGAAATGAACATATCTAAACGTGCATGGTAGATTACAAGGTCATACATCATCGAGGTCGTAAAGCATCTTATAAAGATCTGTGGTGAATACACTTGAATCGTTTGTTAACCAATTTAAAATGTGTGGAAAAGTGCAAGATACTCTATTACACACTTCTCCGGATAACAGTGGTATGGATTCATAAATCTATATTTGAAAAGCGAGAGGAAAACCATAAAGTCTATATGATATTATAGATTTTGAATCACATTCCTTCCGTTTGGGCATCTCGAGAGCTAGATTCATGTAGAAATGTGTGTTTTGGTACAACTCCTCATACATAGGAAAGTTTCCATGTGCGGAGAGTCCATGATTCGCATCAGTTCATGTTTTATCACTGAGGGTTGTAGGGATGTGTAAAGGAAAGAAGTAACAAGGTATAATATACCCACCTTCACGATGTCGTCATCAGACGTGTTCTAAGGCACATGTAGAAATTTCTGTTCCACATCCTTTTTATAAACACTCTTTATGTTGCCAAAGTATTTCCTTTTCAGTCAGCAATCACCAATTTTGAAGTTATTTATGTTGTCCTCAACGGCACAATGCAACCCGGTCATCATACAAAATTCTTGAATTGAAAATCTAAGTAGATTCCCGACGTCTTTTAACCACATTTCATTGTCATTGGACTGCATTGCTTCCATTAAAAGCAATTTGTGGATTGTTTTGTGTTGTAATCGAACGTATTTCATCCGGAAGAAGTGTCTAAAACATGTTCGCGAAAATATTTCCTTCTAAGATGTTGTCAGAATCTCATTCATATCTGAAATGACGTCATTTTTTAAGAAAACATTAATGATGGCGCCCACTATGTTTTCTGGTTCTCCAAAATATAAAGAGTCCTAATTATTAAAGATAGAATAAGAGTAGGTGTTAGATTCTTTGAAATCGTCCAATCTTATGCGGAGTGTCCAACTTATAAACATTATGCATTAAATGTTATTGATTACACGTCACATATGTTAAATGCTCATGACACCTGCACGTTGAGAAACATTAAGGTTTTGAGTGTAATACACATTCACTCACTCATTCACAATACATATACATGTGCATCTTAATGTAGTTGTACAAAATCAAAAATGCTATGCAGACAATAAGAATGAAAAACTCTATTCGAAAAAAAAAAAGAAAAAGTAATACATCATATTATAGAAACTATACATCACACAGTGTAATGAGAGTTTCTAAGCTTAAATCAACAGGTTAGCACTACAGCTTAGCCTACATTTTCTAATTTTAATTTTGCTGCTTATCACAAAAACTCTACAGTTTCTAATTCAGTCAGAATGCTTTTTGAACAGTCGGTTAGAACACATACGGCAAACTTGGTTAAGCAATACATGCCACCATGATTTTTTGACCAAAAGGGTCATTTTCAATAGTTAGTATATAACATGAAAGTATGTTCTTATATAAATCAATAATAACTGATTAATCATGCCTATATGTACAATAAACACATTACCTCCAACGCATGAATCAAACGGTGTTAAATTAAACATTTTATTACCTGTGTTAAGTTTTAGTTCACGGACTTTTTCCTTTTGGTGCTTTGATCTGGTACTTTATCTTTAACGGGCCTCTTACATTTTTCCTTAGTTTGGTTCTTCATTTTGGTAAAAATCGCGTACAAGTTAGGCTTTGCACCTATCAATAGTCCCATTTGATTTTTTCTCTAAACGGTAAACTCATTTGCAAGTAATAGGCTCACAATTTCTTCTTGCATAGCTACTTCCCATTTTGGACGGTCTCTGGCTTCCCCGTAACTTATTGGTTCTGCTTCATCTAATGCTCCTGTAAAGAAGCATGAAGTAATAGTGTAATGATTGAACTGCACCTCATAATCTTTTAGGTAACGTGGCTGTCTTTTCTCCCTTGTGGACCTCCTTTCAGCTTGTTGTTCACCATCATCTGAATTTGAGGTGTATGGACGTGGACATTCATCATTGTTTGAAACCTCCATGTTATTTTCAGGAAACAGCTGCAGAATTCTTGATCACCATCAAGATTAGCTTCTTGAATGGAATTTTTCTGGGCAAAATAATGACACGACACTTCATCAAACACATCTCTAGAAGTGACAAACTTCTTTGTTTCTGGATCCATACACCTCCACCCTTTCCTACATGAATCATAGCCAACAATAATACACTACTTTGCTTTCAGATCAAGTTTAGTTCGGTTAGATTTTGGAATATGAACATAACAAACTAAACTAAATACCCAACCCGAAAGTATTTACATTTGGCTTTACATCATATAAAATCTAAGAAGGAGGAGATTTTTCTTTACCTGGCCATGGAGGTAGACGATTTACCACGTGACATGCACACTAAACAGCTTCAGTTCAAAGCTCTCCAGGGAGGTTTTTATCATGTAGCCATGAGAGACTCATAGAAGCGAGATGAGCTGATTTCCTTTCAGGCCACCATTCTGCTGAGCTGTATTTGGCCATGTCATTTGTCTTAAAATACCATTATTGTCACGATATTATAAGAAATCACCTGACATAAATTCACCTCTATTGTCTCTTCACAAGCATTTAACTTTCTTCCCAAATTCTTTCTCTACAACATTTTTGAATTTAACAAACATTGATAATGCTTCACTCTTTTCTTTCAAGAAGTTTTCCTAGGTACCTTGAAAAATCGTCTACCAACACCATGACATAGCAATTTCGACTATAACTTGGCGTTTTCATTGGTCCCATCAAATCTTTATGGACTAGCTCGAACATAGTCGATTTGTGATTTTATGACTTTTCGAAAGGAAGATGATGTGATTTGCCAAATTGACAACCTTGACAAATTACATCTTCAAGAACATTCTGTAGAGCTGGTATGCTTTCCACCACTTTCTTTGAGGAAATTTGCTGCAACAGTTGATAGCCTAAATGACCTAATCGAGCATGCCGAATTGCTGTGCTATCAGTTTGGCTTGTTTTCTTCACATAGGCTTCTCCTACTGACATGACAAATAAGGAACCTTTCTTCTCACCAATAAGAACAACATCAGCAAATATATTCTTCATATTATCAAGAACTTTTACATCATTTGGACCAAACAAGATATGTTTTCCAGAATTAGTAATTTGAGAAACTGAAAATAAATTTCTCTTCAAATCTGGAACATGGAAGACATCATTCAGCTTGATAGTCCTTGTATCACCAGCGTCCATCTTCACAATTCCTTCTTTTGCTACTGGATATCTTGAGTTATCAGCAGCGACAATAATTTGCTCTCCATTATGTTGACGTACTTTGGAAAGTAGCAAATCATTTCCAGTTACATGGTGAGAGCAACCTGAATCAATGATCCACTCCTCTGTTCAGTTTTCATGAGAGTTTGAGCTGGTATTAATTCAGCAGCAACATCATTCCTTCCTTCAACTACTTCTGTAGGGAAACATTGTTCCCATTTCAGTTGTTCTCTTCCTTCATTTTCACTTGCGACATGTGCTTTGGAAAGCTTTACAATTTTTCTTGATATGCCCAATTTTACCACATCTATAGCACTTGATAGGATTGTTATTTTGGGAGCTGCCATCAGTAGCTTTTCCTGCACTTGACCATTTTTCATTGTTCTTGTTTTCTGCTGATGTGTTTTTCCTTTCCGTTTGAGAAGAGAACAGCATCTGGATTAAAATTCTTTGCCATTTGTGTTGACAAAGCCTCTTGGTTGGAAAGCAAATTTTGTAATTCTTCAACTGAATACTGATTGGCCCATCCCTGAATGAAGGTAATGAAAGGAATGTACTCTTTCAATCCTCGAATGAGAAACCGTCGCAATCTTGCTTCACTGATCTTCTCATCTGCATCTAATTCTGAAAATTTCAGCACGGATACTTATAAACCTTGAAGATAAGCCTTCATACACATTCTCCAGTACTTGTAGTTTGTGCCTACAAGCTTCTTGACACCATACTGTGTATTTGAACTATTTTCCCCATTTGCTAACTCCATCAGGTATAACAATGGCTTCCTCTTCACAACTTTCAATCTCCTCCAACAAGAACAAGAAGACAAATAAAACTTGACAAACAAGAAGAAAGAAAGAACTATAAAAGTGCCTCAACCAGGTTCTGATACCACAAAGCAAAGCCAAAAAAAAATAAAAAATGAAGGAAGGAAGGAAGAAACATTATGTTGTATAGCTTAAAAAAAGGATTCTGGAGAAATACTTATTGCTTATAAAACTTCAATGAAATTACATCAGATGCAGAATATATTTATATGATTTAGAGTTAACCTCCTAAAAATTCTCCAACCACTTGCTAAAAATCCTACCTAACTCCATTACTGATACTTAGTCTACCTATAAAATAGGAACTAAATTATTTGACTTTGTAACAAGAAATTGTAAAAGAAAAACTACTCCACGTAAGATGCACTAATTTTTTACATACATGGAGAGGGATGACATTTGGAACACTTCCAACAAACGGACCAACATGTACTGTAGCTAGTAGACCGAGATGGACCTCGTCACATTTTTACTTGGTTTTGTGAACTCTTCTAATGCAAAGTTTAGTTTTTTGCCTTTTTAATTACATTAATTACTTAAGTTAATTTATTTTCCACCTTATTCAATAATAAGTGATTAGATGGTAAGAGAATCAAGCCACAAGGTAAAAGAAAAGGCCAAATTTTACTCAAGTAAATAACAATAAACAATTTAATTTCTTATTTCCAGGAATGGACAACTTAATTCTTATTCCCAGGAATACTTCTTTTCCAACTTTCCATTACCTCTACCCTCGAAATAGATGCCATCACTCTTTGCTACCCAAAGACATAAACCATGTGGACAATCAAAGACCCATTTGGAATTATAAACTTCAAAAGCTTTATTCTTTGAACCCCACCAAAGATGACAGAAAAACAATGTATTTTGGATAAAGAAATTTTCACAAAACCTCCAATTAAAATCTTGGTTTACATTTATTGTATGAAATCCAAGCTCATTATCTCCAGATGCACAATGCAACCTAATTGGTCTGGAACCTTGAGGGAGTCCGTTGAGAACTGAGACCTTGTACGCTTGGGTAAGACACGAGTTTGCCTTTAGAAGGTTGGCTGATAGGATGAGGATCTGTAAAAAGATTTTAAATAACATGGTACAATTCATGTTGCTTGTTGGTACAAGTGATATTTGATGCTTCTTCAAGATAGCAGTGTCCCTTTTATAGTTCTTTTTCTAAGGTTGACTACAATAGAATAAGAAATGTATCAATTGGAATTTATTATCAAAAGCAATTATGATTTTTTAAATCTGAATGCAACCACACAGTATCCATATAGTAATAGTCTGACTGGCAACACGAAAACTAGTAAAAGTATATAATTTATGTAATAAATTACTTATGAATTAACTGTAAAGTGCGTAAAAACAAACAGCTGTATAATTATGGAATCATTATATGCAGATTATGTGAATAATATATAAAGTGTCAAGAGTGCCTAAATTGGAATTTGATTCTTAGGATTTACTATAAATTACGTATGAATCCTCTCAGCATCAGCAAATCCACTTCATTTTTCAAATTGACTGGTTTTAAGTAATATACATTCCACTAGTTTGTATTATATGTAGTCCATTGACTGTTTTAATTACCAAAAAACAATAAAAAATCTTATTACTTACTCTCCATATTTGGCTCCAAGGAATTTTTTCAGGAATATAATCTATTACTATATATTACATATTTAAAGGATTGGAAAGAAATCTAGTTACAAATTACAAGTTCCAAAGAAAAAATATAGTGAAGTACGAATCATAGTTATTAGACCCGACCCGATCAAGCTACTGGGTTTCAGGTTACTGGTTGAACCGGTGGGTCAATGGTTGGACCGGTGGATCGTTGCATAAAAATCTATAAAAAAAAATAAAAAAAATAAAAGTATAAAAATTCTTTTAGGAAAAATTATTATTATTTTTAAATTATTTATCACTAATTATTTAGGTCTATAAAATAAAGTAAAATATTCAACCAAAGTTTTTATAAAAACACTTTTAGAAAACATATATATAATTCATTGAATACATATAACTTATTGCACATAATGAACATGAACGTACTCTACAATTTCAATGGTGAAGAACTAATTGTTTTACTTAGATATTAAATATTCAATTCTTTGAACCCCTAAAATTTTAAAAAATAATTTTGAAAATCGGTCGGGTTGGTCAAAACCGCCGGTTAACTCGATCAAAGCCAATTTTTGATCGAGTCATGTGCATTCTTATTAAATAAATCTACCCCGCCCGGACAAGGGTCCAAGTCACCAGTTTTCCGGCCCGACCGACCGATCCGGGCCGAGTTTTATAATTATGAGTACGACGCAAAAATCAATAAAGACATAAATTTTAAGATGATAAAAGTAGAGAAAGGTTTAGTAGTACATTAATACAAATGAAATAGGATTACATAGAAACGGACCATACGTTTTATTTAGCTTTTCTGTGACTTCATTATTTTAATGCTTTTTAATTATTGTTTTTAGTTAGGTGTTGTTTTGTCATTTGTATTTGTTAGATTTTTTCTTTTAATATAGATTTTAGTATATAATCTTCCATTGTTTCTTAATTGTTTTTGAGTTAATCAATGAAAATTTCATTCAAATTATTGAATTCATCTTGATAATCAAGAGCGAATCAATTTGATCGAGTCTATGTTTCTCATTTCTCGTACTTTCCGGGTACATTAGATTGGTATCATAGCCTGTTTACACACCATCATGCTAAAATGTACAATGAAGGTTCTATAAATACAGGAAAATGGAATTATTTTCTAACTTCCTAACTAATTTACATGAAGAACCAAATGCAAAATTGATTCAATTCAACTATACAAAACCAATCCAACTAATTCTCTTCTAGATGCTTCAGCTGTTGCCGCTTTGTCATCGATCCACGTTGGCCTTCTTGCTGCTGATTGTCCTCCAGCTGATCCAGCTGATGCGTATCTGGCAGCTTCAATAGCCCCATGCAGGATGGAGAGTAGATGTTCATTACTCCCTGCATCTTGGATAAGCAAGAGTAAGACTTAGTAAAAATATCTGCGATTTGTGATGTGCTAGGAACATGTTGAGTGATGATACTCCCATCTTGTATCTTGTCTCGGACCAAATGGCAATCAAGTTCAATGTGTTTTGTTCTTTCATGAAACACCGAATTTGTAGCTATGTGAATGGCAGCTTTATTATCACAATTCTAGATAGCTGGTTGAAGGTGTTCAACCAAGGAAATTGCACGTTGGCAGAAGGTGTGTTTGTGGCATGAGGAAAATCGATATACTTCACCGATCAGAATTTCGGATGTGGATAGAATAAGATGGCTTCTCAGATAAGCTATGTATGAGCTTTTAACTACACGTAACCGACATCATAGTACATAAAATCTTGGTCGCAAGATAGTGCCCGAACCTCTATTATGGATGACATCTTGGCTGCACATTAATAGACGTGTCTGCAAAGGGACAAAATAGACTTTTCACATATTATTTTTGACATTTTTCTTTAAATTATGAATAATAAATATTTTTTATATGCCATCCAGAGAAATTATTTCCCTCATCTTTTTCCATAAAATAATTAGACTTAAATTTATGATATAGCAATATTTTTCTAAAACAGAATTTTTTACGTGAAGCATTTCAAGATAACAGCTCTTTTCTCATTTAATTCATGCAACATTCTCGTCTTCACCTTATGCGCTCAAAGAATCTCAGTTATTCAAATCCTCCAAAAATGGTAGTTAAGACACCGACTTTCAATAAAAATAATTAAAAAAATTAAATGTTCACTATCTAATACTGGGGACAGATGCATTTTGTAGCCTGTTTCATTTCAAATAATATACATTAATTTCAAATAAGTTAAGATATACACAAAAAAGTTGGTTTTAATATTTCAAATCCATAAGAAATCCATAAAATCTATAATATAGCATTGTGTTCAAATCTTATCAAGTTTGTGGAGTTCTATTCAAATTTATGAAACCCATGAGAATTCATAAATCTCAAGAAATTCATTAAAGTTTGAGTAAAGCTCAGAATAATAAGATTTTAATGATTTTTTTTTTAAGATTCTTGATTTCTAATGAATTCAATATGTTTGAATAAATTCCACAAAATTCAAAAGATTGTAACATAATACTGTATTATAGACTTAGGGATGACAACGAGGAGGGTCGGCCAATCCCACCCCCATCTCGTCAAGTATTTTTATTACCTTATCTCGTATCCATACCCGGTTAAAGAGGGACGGGGCAAGTCCCTCACCCCATTTATCACTCCATTTATTATTTATTTATTTATTTATGTCTTTAGTTAGTAAATATTAATATATTATTGTTTTTTTACTCATTTGTTAACAGCAACTTATGTTCTCTTTAAAAATAATGATAAACTTATTTTTTTTGTTCGATAAAAAATTTAAATTTGAAATTAATTTTAAACGGGACGGGTAACAGAGAGGGAACTATGTTTCTCGTAACCGTCCCGTACCCATTTCGACGTAATGATCTTCGTCCCATCCCCGCTCCGTGTACTGGGTTAGGCGGATAATCCTCGCTCCATTCAAGGCGGGGCCCCACAAGTACAGGGTTGAGCGAGTTTTATTACCATCCCTATATAGACTTTTGTGAATTCTAATAGTTTTCATGAATTAGAAATATTAAAACAAACTTTTGGGTCATCTTAACTTAGGGGTTGTTATCAATTCAGATTTTAATGATTTATGAATTCTCATGAATTTCATAAATTTGAATGAGATTTACACATTATTCATAAGATTTTAACAAAATGCTATATTATAGATTCTCATGGATTTTGGAAAACTAAAACAATTCTTTTTGGTATGTGCTAAGTTAGTTTTAATATTTCAAATCCGTGAAATTCATAAAAAGTTCAAATATATCATTATGATAAAAATCTTATGAGTTGTATGAATTTCTATTCAAATCCATGAAATCCATCGCAATTCTTAAATCTTAATAAACTCATTAAAATCTGAGTTGGCAACACCATACATAGTTAGGTTTGTACAAATAAACAGTTGGTTTTAATATTTCAAATACATGAGATCCCATAAAAAATTATAATATAGATTTTATATATATAATGTAATGAATCATGCAGAATTCTATTCGTTATGAAATTTATGAAAATTCATAACTATTAAGAAATCCATTAAAATTCGACTTAAAACTCACTAATTTTCTTTGGCAGAGTGACAAAATATAACTGAGGTTGAAATCTAAAGTTATATTACAAATGAAATCCCTATTTCATTAAATGAAAAATTAATTAGTTATTAAATTATTTGACTTTATTTTTCTATATAAATTAGAACATTTTCCTATGGCTCTTTCATATCCATTTCAAATTAACTGCAATTATGCCTCCTTTGTCTCTCTTAGTCTTTGCTTGTTGCATTCTTGCTTTTGTCCATTCTAATGCTTACAAAGTGAACTATGGAGCTGCCCTAACCAAATCTTTGTTGTACTTCGAAGCACAAAGATCAGGAAAGTTACCCCCTAACCAACGTTCGAATTGGCGAGGCAATTCAGCTCTTAACGATGGCAAAGTTGCCGGGGTACATATATCGTTACTTGCTCATTTTATTTTAATATAAATAAGCAACTTAAGCTTTATTCAAATAAATTATAATACATGAAGTTTCACTTTAAACATGGATTTTTTGTGATGAAAAGTTATTATTTGGTTGTTTTGTAATAAATGATCTTTTGTTTTATTCTCTTGTACACATCATAACCGGGGTCAGATCCGGGGGTCACATGACCCCCAACTTTTGAGATTTTTTTTTTATTATTATAAAGTAATGTTTGGTATCGATTGAAATCTAAATCAAAGTTTTAACAATTGATTTTAATAACATATTTCATGGAATTCATAACTGTTTATTTTTATCATAATTTACTAAAAAAATGATTTTAATAACCACCAAATAGGAGCAAAATCACAATAAATTTGAATTTGAATTTTTCTTTTTTCTTTGCTCTCTTGCTCTTTTCCTCTCATCTTTTAACAAAATCTTAACTCTTCTAATTTTTTAAAATCTGTATATAATTCTTCTACAAATTATCATATTTATTACAAATTTTCACTTTCCAATCAA
>CAIGRQ010116821.1:0-17058 GCA_903798375.1 Fraxinus sp. D2006-0159 | reverse complement strand
CATCTATAAACAAACAAAAAGAAAGCTACATTTAATGGAGCATAGCATATTTAAGCAATTATTCATTGGCCAAAAGAAATGAGTCGTTTACAGCGCGACAGGCACGCCTAGACGGGAAAAATTGGGCCTCCAAGGGGAAAGCGCGCCTAACACGCCTAGCCGTCTAGACGCGCTTTTCCACGCCTAGGTGCTCTTAAGCACACTTAGTCGCGCATTAAGCGGTCAACATTGTCCGTTGACCCCTTAATTACTGCTTAACCTCAAAGCGATGCGTTTTCATCCCGCTTCGCGCCTAGGTGCGCTTTTTAGAACAGAGAATAATATTTGTATATTCAACTGAGACTTTAGTAGAGTTTTAAAAAATCTCTAAAAGTCACGATGTATTTAATTAAAACTTTTAGAAATCTCTACAAGTTTTATGATATTCAATTTTTAATGACTTTTAGAAAAAAAAATTATAAGTCTAAATCGTACTAACTTTTAAGTAGAATGTATTACAATAAAATCTCAAAATTTATCTCTCATTAATCACGAGATTTTGGGAGACTTTCATTAAAAAAAAAAAAAAAAAAGGATTCACAAGAAGAAGAAATTAATTTGTATTTTTTTTCAATATTATTTTTTCACTTTCTCTTTTACGAGTTATGATTAAAATTTATTTTCTTTTATTTATCATATTAGTTTCTCTCTCTCTCTCTCTCTTTTTATTTTCTAGAAAAAGATTAAATTGTATTCTTATAATTTTTCTTTTCATTCATTTTTTTGTGAAAATCATCTATTTTTAATTAAATTATAAAATTTCGTATAGACTAATTCATAATTAAATTTAAGTATATATTTTTTATTTATTCTTTAAATATATATTTATTAATACTACTAAGTATTAAATTTATTTTTATATGTATTATTATTATTATTATTTAATTAAGGTTTTTATTTTTTATTTTTAAAAAAATTATTATATGAGATGGGTAAGTAGAATTATAAGAACCACCACCTCGTATGTGATAATTTCACACTATTGCACTATATCTACATGAATTTTATTTCAAACGAAAGTTTTCAAATTTTTTTTTAAATTTTACAAAGTTCTATAAAAATTTTAAAATGAAAGTTTATAAAAGCTTACAAAAAAAACTTCCACTAAATATATACAAATCTATAAAAGAAATTTCAATTGAACACATCCACGAGTGTCACAAGTAGCAAAACTTGTATCATTTTGTTTACTTTAAATTGTATTAAAAAAAATTATTTTATTTTAAAATTCAGTTATTTATTTACTGTATAAATACCTCAGTCAATTCAATTATCCAAACTATCGCGTTGACCACACTCTCTCTCGCAAGGGGATATGAAACCCTAGGAAAACTTTCGGATCCCCATCCTTGTATCCCTTGGTTATAGTTTTATCGAGATCGTTTCAGGTAATTTCTTTTGTCTATTTTTACTTTTGTTTGTGTGTGAATTTGAGTTTCCCTTGACGAATCTATTGTAATAAAAAAAGTTTTTTTTCGAAAAAATTGTGGGATTTGTTCTGTTGCGTGTTCTTAATTTTTAAATTTCTTTTATACCTTATTCACTTTTAAGTCTTGGGTGTGGTACTAATTTCAGTTCATTCTAAATTTGTCTTTTGTGTATCTTTTTCGATATCATGAAGTGCCATTGAATTAACTTGGAAGATGGAATTTCATTCTATCACAAATTTTCTGGCAAAAGGAGAAATATATGTACACTTTATCACGATTTTAAGTCATATTTAGTTATCTCCTAATACTGGAAGCTTTGGAATTAACACCCACAGTATGCGGAATTGGATTTCAACTTAATCCATTTATAAGTAGTTTATAATATTTTGAAATTGATTTTCAAAAATATGGGGCTGTTGATTTTACGTATATATTGTTTTTGTTACGTCTATGAAATTCGCGTCCCTAGAAGGAATGATTCTGCTACAAACCAATGCTTGGTATTCGCCCTACTCTAGTATTCTTTTTACATCAATATTTTTTTTTTTTCGTAACCAAACTAAAGTACCAATTATGAGATTTACACAGGAGAAATGTCTGCATTTGATAATGTTGTCAGTGGAAAGCTGAAACTTAAAGGGAAGGCTCTGGATGTGAAAGCAGGTGGAGTGAAGAAAAAGAAGAAGCAAAAGAAGCACTACGAGCAAACTTCCGAGGTCTCAGAAAATGAGTTTCCAGAAGGTTAGTTGAACTCACTGGAAAAAGCCTGAAAGTAAATCCTTCACATAGGCAAAACAACTTAATCAATTTGTGGAATGTTAATGGCTAAGGTTGGGGCACATTTATTTTATTTATCTGTGTCCTTGTATGTTTTAAATTCATTTAACTACTACTCTTTTTGTCTATAATGGTAACTCGTGTAGCCAATTTACTCCAATCATTGGTTTGTTTAGCTGTGTCTGTTGAAGTTATTGGTGTGCGGTGTGCCTATTTTATAAGTTATAACAACTAAATTGTGAGGACAATGTTTGGTGAAGGATAGTTGAGAAAAAATGCTTGTTAAGAGTTTTAAGTTTTTATTAAATAGTCTCAACCTGTTTCGTGATCATCTGTTCCTAGAAAATATGTCATTGTTTTGTCTTTGTTTTAGTTGTCACTGTTATTTATGATGTAAGAATGAGTGTGATGAGGGAAAAAAATATATTATTTTGCATGCATCTTAGATTCTGAATTGATTTATAGACTTTAGGATCATTAAGAACAGTTTTAGAACTTCTCGTTGGGCCATTATACTAGGCGCTGCCAATGAACTTGTGCTATGTATTGAATCTTGAAATTCTTTACCCATACTTGACATTCCTTCAACTTTTGCCATGTCAAACATATTTATATTTCGCTTACTTCTGCACATTGGTTAAAAGCACGGCTCATCAAGTACCATGTTGAAGACAATTGTGAGTATCTATTGTTCTTCTGGGCAGAGGTTTGAGCAATAAATCATAGACCTGTGAGTAGTCCATGTGTAGTAACAAATTTTTAACCATGCTTAGTTGTGAATGAGGAGCAAATTAGTGCAGTTTGATGTGATGTGAATCTATTTAGCCTTGAAATCACTATTGCAGTTGATTATCTTGAAATCCATTGATATGAGATTTTAGTTGTGAATGAGGAGCAAATTGCATGGATGATGTATTTACTTATCGCTTGGTGTAGGTGGAAGTGAAGTAGCCTTAATTGATTCCAACAAGGAAGAGGCCAATGAAGCAAAAAAATCGACTGAAGATAGAAATGGTGCTAATTGGGACGACAATCTTACCCCAGCAGAAAGACGCTACATGGAGCAAAGGGATCAAATTGACATGCATAGGCTGGCAAAGACATCTAATAAATCGCACCGTGACCGTATCGAGGATTTCAACCAGTATCTAGCAAATATGAGCGAACATTACGACATTCCTAAAGTTGGGCCTGGTTGACTTCTGCAAGATTCCCTGTCTGAAGTCAGAAGATATGTAAAATCACTTATGTTGGAACATCCCATGAGATTGTGGAAGCATGATCCCTTGTTGATGATTACTGTGACTCTTAAAGACTTTGTAACTTTTTTTTTTCTTTTGGAGAATTAAGACTTGATTCCTATTCAATGTTGGCGTTTGAAATTAAAGAACTCCTGCAAGGAAATGTTATTGGGTATTTTACCTTTTAACCAACTTGTTGGAATATGCAAAATCAATGTTGTATTTGTATAATATTTTGGAGTAAATGTTCAAGAAACTCCTATCAGCTTTAGCTTATTTTGATAAGCATATAAACTTGGAAAGAGCGCTCTTTTAACTTTGATAGGCCAACTTTTATTAGTAAATGGGCCAATATGATCTGCTACAACCTACAAGTGACCTTCACATATGCCACTATTACGAGATGATGTGTTTAGGTGTTAAAAATTTAGAAGGTGTTGGGTGGAAATTAAAATTAAATTTTTAGTAAATTGTAATAGAATTTTTTGAAATGTGTGGTTGAAAAGTTATGGTACCCATGNACGAGATGATGTGTTTAGGTGTTAAAAATTTAGAAGGTGTTGGGTGGAAATTAAAATTAAATTTTTAGTAAATTGTAATAGAATTTTTTGAAATGTGTGGTTGAAAAGTTATGGTACCCATGGAAGATGTGGTTAGTATTGATTATTTGACTTTGACTTAAATTAAAATTTGATTTTAATCCGTACCAAACAGGGTTGAAGGAGAATTAAATGAGAACGTCATACCTCATCAATTGAGGATGTTACAAAACTATCCTTCAATTAACATTTGGACAGAAATTCAAGTACACTTTGAAAGTTCAGTAGCAAACTAGTAAAACTTCAACAAAAAGAATTTTTTTTCCCCCTTTAAATAACAAATTGACATATGAATGCTAGGATAAAAAGGTTCGCATTAACATGATTTGTATGTTTATGTGAAAATAAATTAATTTTTTTATTGAAATCTAACAATTTTGAACTTCAGGCTTTTGATTCTTTACATATCGAAGTGTCCAAATTCTATACTACTCCAAATGATGAGAAAAATGGAAAAAGAAATACGATAAACTAATAAAGAATTAAATTGTAAAAGCAAAGATGAGCAACTGTAAACTAATAAAAATGTGATAGTAAAAGCGAAATAAGAAGCAATTAATACTGGGCTTCGGTGTATAAGAATCATTGCTCATCTCAAAATTCTATCAACTTATTTCAGTGTCAAGAACAAATGATAAATCAATACAAAACAATTCCCCATTGATGCCTCTTATTACGGTTCAAAAACACAAAAATAAACGGCATCCACAAACATACAAAATAAATATAGCTACACAGACCACATAACATGGGCCAAACAGAACTACTTAATTCCATAAAAAATTTCAATTGCCTTGGAAGAACACGATAACCCAGTTCACTCACCTAAAAAAAAATCCCAATATTTTGATTACCGGGTTTCATCCTCAAGGTTGCGGAAACCAGCAGATAAATCATCGTAAAGTTTCTTAAATTTTGAGACTAAGGCTTCCTCTCCTTCAGCTGGATCCTCGAATTTCTGAGAACTGCAATATCAAAAGTAATGAAAGATCAGAACTGGAAGCATTAAAAACAACAATACTAGTGAAATTTGTTTAGGTTATTTGCTGTAATTTCACTTACACTAAACGGTAGAATAAATCTCCTAGACGATGCTTAATAAGAGTGTAAGTTATCTTCTGGCCATCCATACCAGCTCCTCGCTCAACAGCCTGCACAAGGAAACACGTCGTAATAAGTACACGATAGGAGTTCTCCCAATCAAAGCTTCAATTTAAAGTGAGATTGCACCTAAGAAACGGGACTTGATTTACCTGATTGGCCAAATTGTAGAAATGAATAATATTGCGCATCATCCAAACAGACTTGTAGAATGGACAGAACTTATCATATCTGTTGACAAAGAAGCATTCAGATAAGTTTTGAAGCCAATAGATTGAGTGAAATCCCAAGGACAGTTAGGTAGTTACTGACGGAGTAAATGCATTCTGTGCAAGGTAGTCCTCTCTCAAGAGCTTTGCAGTTTCCAAGGTAATTTTATCTGTTTCAGCTAAAGCATCTTTTCCAACTAGCTGCAAATAATAATAATAAAATACTTCAAATACAATATACGTCTGCTTAACATAAAAGTTTACTACATCGGTAGTGCCTTTCATTTTGCCACCTTTTGCATTATGACTTGTTTTGCTTTAACCAGAAAAAAAGGACAAGACAGATAATGAAACGTAAGAGGGATCTAAAACAATTTCATACAGCGGAATTTTACAAGAGAGTAAGGCTACTAAGTTACTGCAAGACAAATAAGAGGCGACAGAGCTCAATGCTAGAAACACTTTCTCAGGTAAATGCCTGACTGCGAATTCATTTTGTTGATAATAGCAAAGTACAAGAAAACAATCGCTTTAAAAAGTACATCTTTTGTACAATCTCTTCAAAAGTAATTTTTTTTCTAAACAATCTTGTTAAAGGAGACAGGAAACTACGCCTTAATGATTACGATATTCTATCATCGTGCCTATGAGTAATTCAAAAGGACATTCAGAAACTAAAATAACACATACCTGCACGATTTCATTCAAATCATCCTCTCTTTGCAGCACTTCACGAGCTTTCGTCCTGATGTCAATAAAATCCGAATCAAACTTCTCGTAGAAGGATTCCAGAGCCTGAGAGTGCAAGCAAAAGTTTCAGCATATGCAAAGAGTTATTAGATATGTGGCAAATTTAAAACATAAATCTGAATAAATCAATACCATACCCCTGAATACTTTGAGTAAGATATAAGCCAGTTTACAGATGGGAAATGTTTCCTCTGTGCCAATTTCTTGTCTAGACCCCAGAAAACCTGAAATATTGCAACTAAATAAAAGAAATAGCATGGAGTGCAAATGGAAGATGAGCTTGTGAGCTATTCAGACTGTTTACCTGAACAATACTGAGTGTTGCAGATGTAACAGGATCAGAGAAATCTCCTCCGGGAGGAGAAACGGCACCAACAATGGTGACACTACCATTTCTTTCAGGCCCACCAAGACATTTAACTTTACCCGCACGCTCATAAAAGGATGCCAACCGTGCAGCCAAATAAGCAGGATATCCACTATCTGCAGGCATCTCAGCCTGGACAACAGTTCAACACCATGACACATTTAAACTAAGATCCAGTTTTGCAACTTGCTAGACGATGAGAGTTACTAAAGAAACAAAAGAAACCCAAGGTAAAATTCATTTGCCATATACTCTCAATTGCAGTAAAATGCAATTGGGCATAGTGGACGGACAGCACACAAATTATTCTTGTACTAACCCTTACTGTTCCTGAAGGATGGAGGAGGCGAAGTTTATTGGTTCAACTTTCGAGACTATAAAGGTGCCTCTAGGAACAGGGGGTTTGAAAACAAACCTCTCCTCTGGAGAATAGATGGAGTGATTCAGGTGAGATAATGTGCAACAAGGTATCCTAAAATGGTTAAACAGTGTCTGAAGTTCAAAGAGAAGTATAAACATGGCACACAGAATGAAAAACGTCTGTTATGTTTTTGCACGAGACGAGAGAAGCCACTACTTTAGTCAACTCAATCCAACAAAGCCTTATCAAATAGACCAAAACTACAGGTGCTAGTAAATAAGACAGATGATTACACAAACGGTTCAACTTTCAAGACTATAAAGGTGCCTCCTGGAACAGATTTACTAAGATGGTGATCCAATAACTCAAAATTAAATAATGGTGACAGAAATCTGAGGATACATACCAATCGACCTGAAATTTCACGCAATGCTTCTGCCCAGCGAGATGTTGAATCTGCCATCATGCTGACATTATAGCCCATATCTCTGAAATATTCAGCTATAGTAATTCCTGAACATCCACATTTAAACAAACATAAGAATAATTATCAGATGCATAAAACAGAAACCTGCTTTATTTTGTAGAACTAAAAGTGTCGTGGATATACAGACAGATAAGATTAAAACCTAGGATAACCATGCACATCTATAAAAATGCAGAACCAGTAGAAAACACATAGTCAGTTCCCTAAGTAACTGAAGGAACCCATGCATTGATATGATAAAGTTTAGGATCATCCAAAGCACGTAAATAAAAATGCAGAACCTGTAAAAATATATCAGACCTAGTTGTGAATGGTGGGACTCGAAAGATGAGAATAAAATCGGCAAGGTTAATAACGTGAAGAAGGGATGGGTTAGGATTTCTTGTGTGTAATTGAAGTATAAATTAATCAAAAGGTAGATGAAGAAGTGCTATCTGAAATTTTAATAACAGTCGAGAAAATAATCCAAGAATCTGTGTCCATAATTAGTAATAACTTTGGGCTTCTGCTCTCTAATAATTTAATTTTTACAATCTTAATGGTTCCACTCCCGCAGTATGCAACTCGGGTTACTAGAGAACTGTTCCTAGAGAGTAAATGTATTAACAGTTTGACAGATGGAACCCTATTTACCTGTGTAAATTGAAGCCTCACGAGCAGCCACAGGCATATTTGAGGTGTTAGCCACCAGTGTAGTACGCTTCATAACAGATTCCTCCCTGCCATCAGGCAGTGTCATCGTCAATTGAGGGAAATCCATTAGCACCTGTAGATATATAGGTTATGTATTTTTTTTGATGTCATGTGAACTAATTTAACAAGAGAGTAACCATATACCTCTGCCATTTCATTTCCTCTTTCTCCACAACCAACATAAACTACAGTGTCAGAGTTCGAGTACTGCATTTTCATACCAATGGAAAAAACAGTATTAGAAGTCTTATGACAGGTCCTATGCAAGTTTTGACACAAAAAGACCACCAACAAATGAAAGAAAAAAAAAATCAACAGAGGCCACCTTAGATAGGGCTTGACTAATGACAGTTTTTCCACAGCCAAAAGCACCAGGGATGGCACAAGTACCACCAAGCACGGAGGGGAACAGAGCATCAAGAACACGCTGGATGAAAAATAAAAAAATATAGTCCATGAAATAGTCTAATAGGTTATATTTATAAAGTAAATAAGAGAGGGAAACATATTTATTTTATAAAACGGTCACCTGCCCAGTCAGGAGAGGAGTATCAGCAGCAAGCTTTGAGGCTACAGGTCTAGGTGTACGCACAGGCCAAGTCTGCAGGGCATTTCAAGTAGTTTTATCTTTGGCGTATTGTAGAAACATATATTAAGCATCTACCAAATCAGAAATTGTCCATGATTAGGAAACCTGACCTGAAGCATAGTAAATTGCTTTTTGACACCTTGAAACTCAAGCTCAAGAACAGTGTCCTGCACATAAGTGGAATAATTTGCTTCAAGAAAACTTGATTTTAAGCAAACAATATTTCAGTACTATGTTGGGATAAAGACAGACCTTTAATGAGTACTGACCGACTGGAGCAATGTAGGTTATCTTTCCCATAGCATCAGGAGGAAGCGCAACATGGTGTTGCATTAAACTGTTCTCAAATACAGTCTGCACAGAAAATTGGAATACTCACACTTAGATCTGGATTAAAATTAAAATTGCTGATTAATGGTGCGGTATAGTTTCTTCAAGTTTTTCTACATAGTTTTGCCAAACTCACCGCATATAAATCTCCACCTGTTAAAAGATCTCCCTCTCCTGCCATAACAAATTAATATTAAATTAATGAGGGTACCACCAAGCTGCAATACATTACTAATATGCACCAAACCCATTGGAATTAACATTAAAAAAACAAACTCGAGCAGTTTCCAAGTACCCAATTTTGTGGGCTGAAATTCCCAGAGGATG
Source organism: Fraxinus sp. D2006-0159 (assembly GCA_903798375.1). NCBI lineage: Eukaryota > Viridiplantae > Streptophyta > Magnoliopsida > Lamiales > Oleaceae > Fraxinus > Fraxinus sp. D2006-0159. The sequence continues at coordinate 7,758 of CAIGRQ010116821.1, read as the reverse complement.
TCTTTGTCAAGGGCGGGAACAGATACACCACGAGGAATGTAGACATCACCAGATCGTTTTGCAATTGTCTTTAGAGGCCTCTGCATTGAGTATATAACCCATGATTGAAAAGGGAAAGGAGTAACAATTTTAGACTGTTAGAAATTGAGACAGACAGCAAGCAATGCTAACATAGACACTTTGTAAAGAAACCGTTAAATATGGCCAATTGAGACAAACTGACAAGGTGAAATCTACAAACCTGAATACCATCAAAAATGTTTCCCAATATTCCTGGACCCAATTCCACCGACAGAGGCTGCAAAAGTTGGCAAGTATGGTGTATAGCATTGTTCGATATTGATAAACCTAGAATAATCTCAATTCGTCAAGTTAAAAAATGTAACATGATAACCTTGTGTGTTCGTAGAACAGGATCGTTCACCATTAGCCCAGCTGTTTCTTCGTAAACTGCAATTAATGCACAAGAAGATCAACATTGGGTTCTTGTTATTTCAAATTAATTTGTCAGCATATAGACATTAAAAAAGATAGAAGTTACATATTTTTTGTTTGATTTTGAAAGACGCTAGGGGATTCTTTGGTCAAGAACAGGGAAACTGGGGTAACGACAGTGCTACACAGGAAGACCTGACCCTCAAAAAAGAAAGTAGATTCTAAAAGGGTTTAAAAAGAATAAAACCTTGAATTGTGGCAGAGTCTCCTTCCAACCTAATAATTTCTCCAATAAGGTTGTCATGTCCAACACGAACTAATTCATACATAGCAGCTCCTGCCATTCCATCAGCAACAACCACGGGTCCTGATACCTGTGGAACAGAAAATTCCACACGGTGTAAGAAATACTAGAGCTCTTTCAACATAAAAGTCTGTACAGGTTCTGAAAACAAATGAACCTTATGCCGTAAATTTATATTGGCAAGAAATGTATCCCTGTCTGCTTTTGAAAGAAACTGTTTCCTTTTAGGTTGGTGGTTACATAACTAATTAGTATCTTGTCCTAAAATTTCATAAAACCCTTAGGTATCTCCTCAAAATTATGGAATCCCCGAGGGTTAAAAGATGTTATCAAACAATACTAGAATCAAAATATTGATCAAAGAGAGAATTCTAATTGATCCAAGCTGTAATTCTCCAACAAAAAAGGTTGAAGAGATAGAAAAATGTAGAAAACTAAAATAACAAGCAGCAATCAAGCAACCGCAACCAGACCAGATCCATTAGATCTCAGCTTCGACTAGGCAACTCCGTGGACACGTTAAATATGATTTAAAACACCAATGCCAAAAGTTTTGAACTGTCAAACGCTGAGCACTCGCACCAATAAACAAGTACCAATTTCAACGTTTTCAAGTAAACTGGAGCAATCACATGAATTCAATGAACATAACTAGTAACATAACATGTAGAAAAATCGGATAAATTGAAGGCAATCAAAACAGAATTGAATCAGATGGTGAAAAACGAAGTGGTAACACTATAGATCGAACCTTCCGAACGTATCCATACTCGCTCTCCTTTTCAGAATCCTCAAATGTTGTCAAAGGACCTCCATAAACCGCCGGCATTTTGCTTGGAATAGAGTAAGCAGATCAAATCGGCAGAGTTATCCAGTTATTGAGATTTTGATTCGGAGAGAGTGCTAGAGCAGGAGGAAGAACAAGAAGAACGTGAATGCGATTATTATATAGTGCTGATCCGGTGACTGGTGAGTATTTGTATAGGAAAGGTTAAATTTCACTGGCAGTAATTGAACTTTGAGAGAGATTTCAATTTGGTCACTAATATTAAGTAATTAAGAGCATGTTTGGCTTGGCTCATAAGCCTGTAAACTATCTTATAAGCCAAAAGCTCATTCACGCGTGATGCTTAAATGTTGGATGGCTTATTGATAAGTGTATTTTACAATACTTTTATACTTGACAAATTATGGCTAAATTGAATCAATATCTACTTAATTTAACGTGATTATGTACTTGGATGCAATTGACACAAATAAATTCACAAAATTCAAGAGCTAAATCCAATATGTGAAAAGTTTGAAGATTAAATTATAATTTTTTTGAAACTTGAAATGGATCATTTATGGATGATCGAATATCAAATTGTAGAGATTGAAAGAAGAAAGACCAGTGTACAAATAAGAAGGGACTCGTACTAAACCAAAGAAGAAATTCAGGGATCAAGTTTAACAAGAAGTAACTAGGTTGGTTTACGTGATCGCATAGGCTAATAAACCATGGTAAATTCAGTATCTACATGTTTAATGCTATAATCAGTGTTTTAAAAGCCGTGCCTAGACGCGATATGCCGTAGAAATGCTTTGAAGCGGTTGGTTGCTTTATTTAGCGGTCAACGACAATCGTTGACCGATAATATCTTCTTCTTTTATTTATTTTTTTACAATTTTTTTTAAAATTAAAACCTAAAAGTTGATTTATATTTGAAACTTATCTTTCTATTGAAAAATTTTGAAAAAAAAAATTTATAAAGTTTCTATAAATTTGTTTTATAGATTTGATATGTATTATTTTTAATTATTAAATAATTTTTTTACTGATTAAAAATAAAATAATATTAAAATAAGAAACACATATATCTCGCCTAAACTCACATAATTCATAGCTTGACCTTTACTCGTCGTCACGTATTACGCATTTTAGTACACTGGCTATAACTAAGTGATACCATGGAAAATGTAGAATGGTTGGGTTTGGAAATGGAACTATATTAAGGTGAGGTGAGGGGTTATTGTTGCAAGAATCAATTACGACAATAAAGTTTAGGAAAATGCTATTTGTACAGTCCATGTACACATAAGCCTCCGTTTGTCCTTCATTAATTTATAATATATTTTTCCATCTTTTTTTAATCACATATTTTCAATAAAATAATTTCACATAAATCAAAATCTTTTTCTTTTCTTTTTCAACTCCACACTCTTCAAAAAAATATTATTTTCCTCATTATAAATTGAAATAATGGAGCCCAACCTGTGGCTAAGATTGATATTGTACGAGGTGTAAAAATTTGTGCCATAAATTATTTTAAATGTTGTTGAAATTAAGGTTAAGGGTGTTTTTGATGGATATTATTGATAAAAGAATATATTTTAAATAATGATATGATTGAAAATATGTGGTTAAAAAGTAAGAAAAAATTATTGATGTGATTGAGAATATTATTTTATTAAAAAATATGTGGTTAAAAATGAATTTTGAAATCATATATTTTGAAAGAATGTATATCAAATTAGGGCTAAAAAAGTGTCACCTCACACAATGTAAAAAAAAAACTATCAAATTTAATGTCACTGTAGTGGGACCATAAAGTTTAGAGTTGTGCTTCACATACAGGACCTGTATGTGCCAGCTAAAAATCAGATGTCAATTCAAATTTTTAATATTATAAAATTAATTAATCTATACATGTATCTTCTTTTTTTTCTCTGCACATATACTGATATACATATATCTCTATTCTCCATTCTCAGCCTCTTTCAATCCTCTCTCTATCGGCATCGTTCACAATCTCTCTCCCCTCATTTCGATACAGCTTTGACGCGACGCCGCTACAAAATACTTCATCCACAATTTTGAAATAATAGTTCAAGAAGTTTTGGGTCGATTTCACAGCAACAACAAATGAATATGATTTCATAATGAGTTGGGTAGGGTGGAAGTGTTTATGACCAATTATTTGGGTATTGTGTCTAATAAATTATTAATATGCGATCGTCAAATAATGTGTGATTGTGACTAAATTTGCAGTTGTGACTCATAATTTGGTACTTTGTGATCAATAATTTGTGACAATTAATTTGATATTTTTTTTAACCATGAAATTAGTTGTGACGTATAAAATTTTATGACCAAAGAATAATATGTGATATATGAATTTGATAAGTTAGTGATCGAGAAATAAGTTATGACTTATAAAATTTGTGACTATGACGTCTATAGTTATGACTAATACATAACTGTTGCCATAAATTATATAGTATTGTGATATTGATATATTTAATTAATTATTTCAAAAACAAAATTTAATTAATATTTGAGTTTTGAAATATATCATACTTAATTAGTATCTGTTTGGTACTGATTAAAATGTAAATTTTAGTTTAAGTCGCAATTAATAATTAATTTTAACAACATATTTTATAGGTCTCACAACTTTTCAACTGCACATTTCATCAACTTTTATCAAAATTTACTGAAAAATCTGATTTTAATTTTCACCAAAAAGATCCTTAATCTCTTAAATATGAAATTTTCTCTAAAATTTATTCATCGCCAAACTTCTTTATTAACCGATTGATTACTAAAGGGTGTCGTGATTAAAAAATAAAAAATCTCTACATTTTTTTTCATTGCCACGAGAATAATTCACATATTCCATATTATTTGATACCGGAGAATCATATGTGATGCCATGTTCTCGGAGGATGATAATCCCAATTATGTGTGCACCTATTACAATGTCATAATTACACTTCTCTCTTTTTTATTTTTCGACTTGTATAAAAGCAAATTTATACATTCATGGTTGAGGTAATAGCTTACCAAGATTATTATTAGTAGCTGTTCGAGATGATGATTAGCTATACTGGAATTGAGACACGACCTAGACTCCTACGAGAAGCAGTGGTCGAAAATTTCCTGCAATGGACAAAGTCAACCATTCTTCAACATGTTTCCTATTCTGATTTAATTTCTACATGGAAAGGGTTTTGTATACAAAATTTGAACTAATTATTAGGGTTATAAATAGAATCATTCATTCTTCTCAAGGAGGAAAAGGTTTTGAATAAAAAGACATATCCTACATATACATAATAAAAAGAGTCAGTTTTTGTTTTACTGTTCATAAGCCAATTGGCCACCTAAGTCGAGCCGAGTTGAGTGAGCCATGTTAGCCGAGCAAAGCATCTTTCTTTTTTCCATTTGTACATGCTACCTCCCATACCTCATTAACTCCAAGCAAGCGTCTTTTTTTTATGCAACATTTCTCGTGAATTCCTTCTATACACATACACTGCATATATAGGGAATCTCGACGATCGCTTCCAAATTGATGGAAACCCATATGTGCGCCATGAGGAGTAATGTTGGGCAGAGGTTCAGTGTTGCCGGAATGTGATTTTTCGGCCTTTGTTGCTTATGCGCGCTCTGACTTTGGAGTTGATTTTCGGCCAAATCTGCCTAAGTTATGGTTGGTTGCTGTTTGTAAAGGTAAAATTTTTAATCTTTCTACCTGAAAAGTTAATTTGGGGGTACTTGTTAATTTGTTTTGTTTTTGGTTTGGGTAGGTGGTGGAAGGAGGCTAGAGAGGCTGTGTGCAGTGGTCGTGGCGGCATTTTGTATAATGGGATGGCACGATTGACTGTTGCTGGTGAAGATGAGGAGAAGGACGAGGGTATGGCGGAGGGTCGTATGGATTCAAAGATTTTGGTGAGTATGAGGAGAGAAGGGGAAGCGAAGATTAGTGAAGAAGAAAGGGTTTCAAGCGAGGGCGATTTTGCATTGGTGTCGGAGTAGAGATGGCAAAAAAATCCGTCCCACCCCGTCCCGAATGGGGCGAAAAAAATCCGTCTCGACGAGTTGGCGGGGCGGCAATCGAACCTGCCCCGTGAAGTTAAATAAAAAAAAATTGAACATTATTTTTTTAATTTTGGACATTGATTGTTTTCATTGCTTAATTTGGATATTGACGTAGTTATTTTTTTGAACATTGGTTGTTTTCATTGTTTTGTTTGGATATTGATGTAGTTATTTTAAGTATTGTTTGTTTTGGATTATAAAATTTTGAATTTGTATCTAATTGAAAATTTTTTATTTTTAATAAAAAAAAAAGTACAAACGAGGCAAGGTTCCGCCCCGCCCCCGTCCTCACCCCGCCTTGGGGCGGGGCGGGGGATTGGCGGGGCAGGACGAGGGTGCCCCGCCCCGTTGCCATCACTATGTCGGAGTGGATGTTTTTGACAGCTCTTAAATGGTGAGCGCCAGTTATCATTCAAATTAGTCTATTTTTTTGAACCATTTTCTGCGTGTTCTTGTGTAGTTATGTAGTGATTGGTTATTAATTGTACGTATATCTTGTGTTAGTTTAATAGTTTTTGAAAAAATTATTATTGATCAGTTGATGAAGTTATAATCTGTATACGAGCACCTGTAGTTATAGTTAGTTTTTCCCGGTTGCATTGAACACAAGTAACACTGTAGGAACTGTAACTGGTTGTACTTTCTTTCCTGCCATGACTGTCCATTGTAATTTTGGATGACCTTAATGTTTATATGTTATACCTTAATGTAGAGGAAAACTTAATATTTAGGAATCTATAAAGTCAAAATTGATCTTGCGTTTGCTTTGTTCACAGGAAGCTGAAAAATTAGAGAAAATAGATGAGGATAGTAAAGTTATTGAGGAACTGCGAGAAACCAATGAATACCAAAGAGTTCAAATATTGCATTTGGAGAAAGCTCTTAGGTAAGCAATTGGAAGCCACGAAGAATTTAAAATGTCTAATAACAACGAGCTGAAGAAGTCTAAGGAAACAATTGACGACCTTAATAGAAAATTGGCTAGCTGTATGAGCATAATAGAGGCTAAGAATATAGAAGTTCTTAATCTGCAAACTGCTCTTGGCCAGTATTATGCTGAAATTGAAGCTAAGGTTAATCTCCCTATCTTTTCATGTATAACATAATACAGAGAAGGAGAAGGATATTTGAATAACATATTTACAAAACTTTGTGTGTTTAGGAGTGTCTTAGAAAAGAGTTGGCTAGACTTTTTGAGTGTGCTGAAAGAAGAATCGGCTAGACTTTTTGAGCAGTTGAAGGTAGTTTCTTAACTTTTCTGTCATAAGTTTGTTTGATAGTCTCCGTGTCTACAGTCTTCTAATATTATTTTCAATATTGTCTTTAAACAGTGGCAGTATAGAGTTAATATAAGCATGGGTGACATTATCTTACTCTTAGATAGAAAGCTCATCTTGATTATTTCATATGTGACATTATGCGTCTATCAAGTTAAAAGCTATTCGACATTGTACGCCTCTTAATAATACATAAGCTGCATCGTACAACTATGAGCTTTGATGCAATAATTTGTTGGCGTGTTGTTGATATCTTAATGCTGGTATGCTTTTGACTGTCGTATTGTTGATTTAGCAAATTGTCCGTCTGTGCTTTAATGCAAATTGACTTTATTATCCTGCTATCTCACTTCAATGTTTTCTAGGATGCACACCACCAAGCAGGAGCATTGAAAGAGGGAAAATGGGAAATAATGGGAAATAGCGCCTACAATCCAAGTCCCAGTATCATTGGGGAAGGCTTCACATATCTCTTCATTTGATTGAAAAACAAGAGGAATTGATTTCTATTGGCACTAAGTAAAACCCATTTTCCATCAAGAACCAGATTAAATTATATATTTTAAACGTATTTGGTTATGTTGATCCCATGTCTTATCATTTAGGTATTGTCAATTCCTTTTGCTGCCACTGTACACGAGCTTTTAAATTTGAAGGTATATCAACTTATATATGAAATTTGTATTTTCATTTGGATACAAATTCTTAACTGTTAAAATAGTCGTTTCAGATATCCAAGCACAAGAAAATGTGTAGCTGTTTTGATCATTTGTAATCTTTGTAAAGAATTTTGAAGTAGCATAAAATCTTCTGTATTCTTTCCTTCAGACATATTACAGAAATCTCAATTTGCTGCTTGATTCAACATACCTTGCCAC
>CAIGRQ010116810.1:0-25832 GCA_903798375.1 Fraxinus sp. D2006-0159 | reverse complement strand
TTTGGTCTTCTTCTTAGACTTGTTGAAGTTCCTAGAAGGCTTTCGTTTGTTGGATTTTGCATGCGATTCAGTTTTCTCCACCGCATTCGCCTTAGAAGTGCCTTCGTAAGAATTTTCATCATTATCTCTCATTCTTGACTCTTCCTCAATACGTAAATGTTTCTGCAATTGTTCCAAAGAATAATCTTCGAAATTATGCATTATTTTATTTCAGTATCATTTTCAAGTTCCGGGAAGTTTAGAAATTATTGCCCCCACTTGAAAGGTCTCTAGGATTTCAATCTTTACCGTCTTCAATTGGTTGACTAATACTTGCAATTTATGAATTTGAGAAAGTAAGGGAATATTTTCTAGAAATTTAAAATCAAAATACTTTGAAATTAAAAATTTTGTGGAACCTTCCTCTTCTGCTTTGTACTACTCTCTAGGGCATTCCAAATCTCCTTAGCCAAAGTTGTGTTGGTGTACAGATCATATAGACGGTCCAACATTGTATTAAGAATATGACCCGACATATCAATTCATCTTCATGATGCTTTTGTCTTTCTGCTTTTATAGTTTTGGTTTCTCACTTGATGGTTCCAGTAACGGCGTCAAATCCGGATCAAGAATGTAAAATATTTTGAGCATTGTTAGTAGGAATTTCAACTTATCTTGCCACCGTGTGAAGTTTGTACCATCAAAATGATCCAAGCAAACCAAATCTTGATTCATCAATTTTGTCGTTGCCCTAGTTGTTTCATTCTCCATCGCAGAAAAATTTAGCTTGAGATTGTTGTTGAAACGATACCGGAGTTGAAAAAGAAACACGTCAAAATCAGCAACAATTCTGAATCAAATTACGAACAAAACACCTACAATATGGAAGGCTCGAACGCATGATCGCTATCCTCAAACTAAATTTGCCCCCTCTCCGGATTGATTGAGATGCTTAAGGGTTTCCAGCAAGCGATTTGTAGGAGTAATCAACCCTTATTGCCGTGTTAAAATAAAGCACATAAAGTAATTCTACTCAAACTAGAGAACACAATATAAAGAAAATGAATATGAAGAAGAAAATGATTTCTATTGTTTTTGGAATGATAAATGATCTTCTTTTTCTATGTTTTTTCAACATGTTCAAAAGAATTATGATCACCTATTTATAGCCTACAGTAAATGGATATGAAATGGTGCCAAAACATTGTCAAAAACTACCAAATTCAAAACTACAACGAATAAGAAATGGCCATAAACGGTCAAAAAATAATACCATGTGACCGCATGGTATGAAACATACCCAGACTAAACGCATGGTATTAAACATACCCGGACATTTAGTCCCGGTATATGACCATGCGACCGCATGGTCCAGTGAGCCATGTGGTCGAATGGTTCACATATGTGGCCATTTTGATCCACTTCCATTCCAAACTCGATATTTCTCATAATTTTGAACAACAATATAACATAGTCTCTGATTAATTTGTAAGTATCAGTCAGTGATATTATATACATTGAAGTGAATAGTTGAGCAGTTAAAAGGGTGGGAAGAGTGATGCTTTTGCTACAGAATTTGATCTCGAGGCACAAGAATATGTTCCACTTCCTAAAGGAGATGTTCACAAAAGGAGATAGTACATGTATATCTCACTGTTATGCAGTGTAATTTATTGAATATCAATTGGTGGGATCACTAAAAATGGATGTTTGCATGTAGAAAGCCAATGGTATTTTATATCACCAATAAGTGCTAAGGCTGTTTCAGTTTAAATGTCTCAAGTGTCTCGAGTATTAACGAATTTTGAGCTTTTCATTTATAATTTAATTTGAATTCATTGCTCAGGTAGTTCATGTCCATAATTTGCTTCAAAAATGTTTTGGTTTTTATATAGATTAAAGTTTTTTTTTTTAACTTTTTTACGTGCATGGCTTGATTTTGCTTCATTGAGATTCAAATTGAACATGTTATTCATTTTATATGTTATTGTAATAATTCTTGTTCTTATGCTGTTTATAACTCTTGTGTTTGTCAAGAAGAATAGTTCAAGTGTGTTATAATGGCTTTTGAAGATAATCATATCAAAATCCGAGTTCTAAAAAACGATGCCTAAGGACAAGAAAAAAGCCTTGCATATGGTCAATTTGTGGAAAAGGTGTTCAACTCTATCTTTGACCACCTAAAGTAGGCCTAGGCGCCAAAAGGCATGCCTATTTTTTTTTTTTTTCTCCAAACTTTTTAAAGGTTAAATAAAAATAATAATTAAATGATCTTATTAAAATAAATATTAAAGGTCTTAGAATAATTAAAATAATTTTAGAAATAGGATAACACCTTATCACGTTTATGATTCGCGTATGCTTCTAAGGCTTGATCTTGTCTCTTTGCCATGCCTCGTGCCACATTTATCAAATGTATGTGTCATGTATTTGATTACTACATAAAGAAAAGGCAAGTTTTTTGTTGGAGGGGATATAAGTTTCAAAAGTTTATGCATCCCGTTTTCTTATGTATTATTATGGATTTTAATATTTTTGAAGTTTTCACTTTCGTTCTTTGCTACATTGATAGATTTGGACATCGGCGATGTAATGGAGGAAACCGAGACCAAATGGCTTGGATGAAATGAGTTTCATACCGTACTCCGCCACAGCAACGACGACTAGAGCGTGGAGTTACGTGCAACACCACCGTTGCTACTACAGCGGCGCTGATTCTCACTGCATTCACAGCACTTTCAAGCACTGCGCGCAGCGATGTTTACTGGCAAATCTCGTTGAGAGAGAGAGAGAGAGAGAGATTAAAATGATTCAGAGTTTGAAATTGAGCGGGGCAAGTATTTTGGTAGTGATTGAATTTGTAATATAATTATTAATATTAAAATATCAAATTGTCACTTGATCTTAATTAAATATATTTTATATCTTATTTTTGAAGTGTGATCTTTAAACACATGCTCTAGTGTATTTTCCAATTAAATCATTAACCGATTTAAGATTAACTTATTTATTTTGACAACCACAATAAATTTCATTTAACTGACAAAATAAATATTTTTTATTTACAAGTAGCTTAATCATATTAAAAGTTGTACCCGCCCTTTTTGTGTATTTGCAAATACAGATACGTGGCATTACTACATAGTTATTATAACTGCATAATATTTATATTTTGTTCATTAATTTAATTTTATCGATGCAAATATATATGAGACATAACCACGTAATATAGTAGCTAATTAATTTTTTATGGAAAAAGATAAGAAACTTTAGGACATAACACTTTAGTTGTTAATTTTATCCCTTCAATGTAAGAAAGTAAGAAGTTCATATATCCATACATACAAAAGAGAACAAATATTTGTATAGATATCTAGAATTTGTTTTATGGTATATGCTCGTCTTAATATTGAAAATATAGTTTCTTTTTAAGTATATACATATCCAAGCCTTGAAAAGGTGTTTAAAACAAATATTACTGTTGATGTATACATCAAGTCAAAAATTGCATATATCCATACGAAAAGTTAAGGTTATATGACCTCTCCTATGTAGTAAGGTAGCTAGTTTATAAATTTTTTTTTTTTTTAATACAAATAAGAGATATTATTGTGTGTCACGCTACTCATTTATTCTTCTATCTTTTAAATGTAAGATAAGTAAGATGTAGAGTTCATTTTAAAGCGGGGTTCTAAAATGCACGCATATGCTTCACATATATCCGTATATGTTCAATACGTTTTCGAAACGCCTCACATATAAGGTATCTGCATGATATTGCAGTCAACTCATTTTGTTGACCGCATATGCATGCTTAAATGTTAAAATGCTCACGCATTTGTATTAAAATTGTTTAAAAATTAGCCTAGGAAGGTCTACCCCATTTTTATAACTTAAAAAATAGCAAATTGGATCAAACAAACACCAAATTAAACCAAATCGCCCAAGCCCTTAAATCATGTACAACAATCTTGAGGGTTTCAAAGCCTAAAAAAATTAAAAATGAAAACAAATTTTTCTTACGGCCGCAAATTATCTATTCGAACCCGAACCTCCTTCTTCTTCGATATTTCTCTAATTTTACTAGCAAGTGATGCTATAGTAATGAATAATTTTAAATTGTTGATGGTTGTGATAATACAGACAAAGTTAATAATGATATCCTGTCATCTACAAAAAGTAGTAGAATTTCTCGAATTTAAAAAGGGAGCTCAATGAAAATTGTACATCGGATGACACGGAATGTGATATGGATAAAGGGTAGTTTCAAATGAAATTTGATAAAGAATTAGACAATATTTAATATTTTTTAAAATCGATGTCTGTGTCTATTCTAATTGTATGAATTGATTACCAAATAATTGTAATATTTATAATTTTGAGCATTATGTTTTTGTTAAAAAAAAATAAATTGAAGAATATGTATAAAGTTCAAGTAATTGTAGTATTTATGATTTTGAAAAAAGAAAATTGGAGAATATGTATAAAATTTAAAGAATGCATTATTTTATTTATTAATTAGTTTAGAATATTAAAAATTAGAAAACGTATAATTACGTATATGTTTTGTAGAGAGACAAATATTATTGTAATGCTTGATACTCTACGAAACGCATTGCCTCGCATTACGCATTTTATAACCTTGTTTTAAAGTACATGGACATTCATTTTAAATAAATATATTTGCATCTTGAAAACAACTTTAAAAAAAGTTTAGTGAAGTATCAAGTCTTTCATACATCAACACAAAAAGATACAAATATTTAGTGGATATAGAGTTTATTTTTAAAGTACATGCCGTAAAAAAAAAAAAAAAACTTGAAAAATAATATTTATTGATGTATGCATCAAGTTCATTTCAACTTAAATATTGTAGCACTCAAGAAAAAATCTATAAATGTTACACTAATCAACTCGAAATTACAGTTGACTATTCTGCACATTGAAGGAAATTTTAAATATCTACAATTGAAATATTGTCAATTCCCATATGTAACAGATGTCATTAATTACAACATAACTTTGGAAAAATATTTAGGGGTTATTTTTTGAAATATACTTTAATGCAGAATTTCCTCAATGTCATTGCCAATCTGCAACTAATAATTCAACTTTCTTGGTGATTCAACCTAAAGTAAATTTTGCAACTAATAATTCAACCTAAGATTAATTGTAGTCTGATTTTATTAGGAAAATTTGATTACATTTGATTAGTTGCTTACCATCTTAGCCCAAGGCAATCTGATTTTTCATTTCTGCAACAAACTTTACTCACCAATTCTTCCCTATATAAACCAGCTCTCAATGTCTCTTCAGAACCAATTACTTGGCTTCAAAAACTGTTCATCCAGTGCCAGTGTTCCTAGCCCAGACATGTTGGAAGAGTCTCCTCGCAATGACGTTCAAGAAGAGGCTTTAAGTTCCAAAGAAATCATTGATCATAGCCAATTCAACGAAGGGGTGAGTTTTCCTCCAAGGCTGTCGGGGTCATCGAAGAATCCACATCCACCTCCACCTGTGGATGAGGAAAAGGAGCGTCGGTATGGCTGCAAGTACTGTAACAAGAAGTTCTCAAACAAGCAAGCTTTAGGCGGCCACCAGAATGCGCACACACTTGAACGCACCATTGAAAAAAATATCCAGGAAGGGCAGATGGCTAACTTCGGATACCTGCCTCGTAATAATTTCACTGGTTCTTTGTTCAACAGATCTCAGGAATTTTTCAGCAGGGCTATGATGCGAATGCCTTATTTAGCTCAACAGGGAACCATGCATTATCGAATGATGCGTCGTCCACTCACAGGGATTAACAAAGGTTACCCTGGATGGCCGAAGCCTGTGCCTGGAAATGTTACCCAATTTATTGGATGTCCCGGCTCTTCGTGCCCGGAAAATCGCCCTCTAGGCATTCATTTTTCGACTCCTACGCCTGTTCCCAACAGGAATTTTCTAGGAGACAGTGGCAATGTGCAGATGAATGGTCTAGAGACTCAGGGTGTAGAAGACGACTCGGGCCTCGATTTAACTCTCAGGCTTTAATTTGATCATCTTGAAGAGAGCCTAGATCTATGTCTCAAAGTTTAAATTTCTAACTACTTATTTTTGTTACATCAAAATCTAGGATTTAGGATTTATGTTACGTTTCTTGTACACATGTCGTTGTAATAACTTCTATATTTCTCAGTTAATCCATATGCTTAATTTGCTATCCCTTCATTCATTTTTAGAAAATTGAATTCACAAGACAATGCTCCACTTGGCGTTTAAGTCATCCATGGAGTAACCCATGGAGTACATGTAGAATAATCATTAAATTATAGCCCTTGGTATCATTATTTTCAAAATACATTTTTCAATCTTTTATTTTTAACTACACATTTTTTAATAAGATAAAATTACAAGCAAACTCAATATTTTTCCTTATTTTTTAACCACACATTTTTTAACAAAATACGATTCGAATAATGGGGCAGCTCAAACAGTGCATAATATATCTGGAATTCGAATAATGATAGTCATGGACAGTTTTAATTTAAAAATATTTACATTTTTAGATCATGTTTGAGCACCATTTTTAAAAAAAAAAAAAAAATAATGCATTTTGAAATAGTATTTTGATAGAAAATATTTGGTTAATAAATAAGAAAAAAATTTGATTTTGTGTGTAATATTATTTTATTGAAAATGTATTATTGAAAATAAGATAGAGAAATATATTTTGAAAAAAAAAATGAGGATGAAACAAAGGCTTAAGGCATGTTCTCTTCACCATTTTCAAGTCTTTTTCTGTTTTTGATTTTTCAAAACAGTGAAAACGTGTTCTATTTCCTATTTTCGAAAACACGTTTTTGAAAACATGTTAAAAATTTACAAAGAAAATTTAAAACGAAAAATTTGTTATTTTGGGAGTTTTTAATTATAATCAAGTCAAAAATTTTCAAAACACGTTTTGGGTGTTTTCAAAACAACAAAAAGAATATATTTTCAACAATCTCAAAATAGACACTCGAAACACAAAACCTAAAATGAATTCAAGACTCAAAACATAAAACTGAAAGACAGAGAACAGCCTCATATTCTCTTTACCATTTTCAAATCGTTTTCTATTTTCGATTTTTCAAAATAGTGAAAACGCGTTCTCTTTTCTATTTTCGAAAACGCATTTTTGAAAACAAGTTAAATTTTACAAAGAAAATTCAAAACGAAAAATTTGTCGTTTTGAGAATTTTCAGTTATAATCAAGTCAAAATTTTCAAAACGCGTTTTGAGTGTTTTTAAAATGCTAAAAAGAATACATTTTCAACAATCTTAAAATAGACACTCAAAAGTCAAAACCCAAAACTCAAAATGAATTCAAAATTCAAAACACAAAACTGAAAAGTTGACAACCCCTAATTACTATGCCTGAGTTTCCTTTGGATATTTGTTTTCAAATTTGTTAAATTTTTTTTTTTTCAAAACAAGGCTATTTTATAAAAAAATAAAGGGAATAGAATTTTTAATTAATGCCACAACCCGATTTATTTTAAAAAAAAAAAAAAAAGAGTTGCTCAAGTTTTCTGGGTGGTTAGCGTTCAGAAATAAATTCAACAAAATAACATAATTTCTATTTCTGGGGAAATATTTTGTAAATATTCTTTTGTTTGTATATCAATTTTCTTAATTTTTGTAACTTATTCCTGTAATCTTTTATGGATTTTCCTTTTTTAAGGAAAATAGAAGACATGCATACGTTACTTCCCAAATCTTAAGGTTGACTTGGAATATAACTGATAAATTGATACAATATAAAGTAAATCTTGACCAAATTTCCACCATTTGAAGCTATATACATATAAAAAAAATTTACATATGTTGATGTGTGTCTAATCTCCTACTAATGAAAATCTGTATTCTTGTCTTTCGCCGGAAAATATCGTTACATGCATACACGATGAGACATGTTTGGCTGGAAAAAAAATAAAAATAAATATCATTTGTCCCCATTTTTCTGATTTATATTTTCCTTTTTGTTTTATTTAATTTAGAGGATTCTAACTATGACAAAGATAAGATGAGTGTTAGAGCCTGTTTGGTAATAATTAAAATCCAATTAAAATTGAAAATATAGTTGTTATTGAGTCTCACCCGTCTAATAAAAGTTAACAATAGCGTCTAATTTTTCAATTTTAATCCGATTTTAATCTCTACCAAACAGGCTCTTAAATGAGAATATAAAACTTCAATATGTAAGGGTTGACACTATCAAGTAAATGGACGAAAATGTTCATCTTTATCTTGGTTGCATCGATTTTATTGCTTGTTTGAATAAAATTATAAGTTGTTGAGATTTTAAAATAATATAAAAATTAGTATGGATATTTAGATACTAATTACAGATCTTACAAGATATGTTGTTAAAATTATTATTTAAAGTAAACCATTAGGGAATTATAATGTTTTTCAAACATGCACTTAATTCACTACAAGAAAAAAAAATCGTAGCTTTAGGGACGGAGGATTTTTTGTTAGTGAAATCTCGATATTTGTTGCTACTTATCTTAATCAACAGAAAATGATCGATTGAAAGTACGTTGCTATTTTGAGGATCGATGATAGTTATTAGAGAATTGTCAGTCGATACATTATCAACGAATAATCCGTTGATAATTTGTTTTATAATATGTCGTTGGTAAATGTTATATTTTTGTAGAAATTGATCTTTCCAAACAAAATTGGAGGAAAAACGTAATGGGGGTTAGGGGTGGGTAGGTGGTGGTGGAGTTTTTCATTTCCATAAACGTTAAGATTTCCATGACGTAACGTCTCCGACTCTCAAAATTGCCTCTTCTAAACCGTCGTCTCTCTCTCTCTCTCTTCTATTCTCTTCTCATCTCTCATAGGAAATACACACACAAAAACCCACAGACATTCGGATTTAATGCACTAAACTCACATACAACCTGCATAAATACGTATACAAGTGTGTGTATATATGATAGATTAAAGGATTAATCACGCCCAGATCATTCGGCTTTTCATTTCGCAATTGCAATTTCTTTATTTTCTATCTAGATACTATCGTCTCCGTATATTTTTTTGGGGTTCATTTCCATTTTGCACCGTCAATTCTTGAATTGTTTTCAAACATAATTGGGGGGATTTCTTGAATAAGTTTCACGCCGATGGCTGAAGGGAAAGGAAATGCAAATGAAATTGAACCCAGCTTCAACATCGACGATTTGATGGAATTCTTGCCCGATGATGCTATGGGTGTCACCAATATTGGGTATTTTTGTTTGATTTGATATTGATTCCAAGTGTATTAACATTGCATGCATACTTTTATTTGAGTAATTCTTCTTGATTAATTTGATCTGAATTATAAAATATAAATCTGTACACAATATATATAAGATCATCCATGCATAATTTTCTCTTTAGAAAAATTAGATTCTTCTTAATTTTGGTGCTAATTTCAAGAATAGCGTCATTTGTTGTGTTAATCTCGTCTTCTTGATTCGATTGAATTTACAAATCAAATTCATTTATTTCCCGCATAAATATTTTTCATTTTATTAATATTATTATTATTAAACCATAATTTTATTCAATGATACCCCTACACGGGGGAAATTTCTCTAGTCCGGAAGGTTCATCTTGAGATATGCTTAACATCGGTCCATCTTGCACAAGGCATTATAGACTTTCACGTGTGAAATTCTTGTTCTTGAGGAATTTTAATTCATTTGATGCTGATTTGGAGTAGTGCATCTTTGCATGCATAAATATTGCGGATGTAATAAATTTATGTGCTTGAATCTTGCATAAGAAATATAATTTTTGATTATATTCCTAGAGACTCTAAAAACCCTAAGGCGATCGAGTTAGTAAAGGGCAGCTCTCGCCTGGACATAGATCCTCTTGAACTTCATCAGCTTAGGAATGTGCATTGGATTTCTTTTTAGTTCTCTTTTTTCCTTATGGGCGTTTTCACAAAGTTAGGATTTTATGTTGCTTAAGATTTGTACTAATGCTCTGACTTGTCCGGTAATGTGAACAATACGAAAAATTAATCTAGCCTGGTTTATGTTTAATTTGCATACGCTGTTACAAAAAATTCTTGTCTTTTGTTAATTTTTAATTAGGTGCCTGTAGGCTGTAACAAAGTAAATAATAAGTTTTTCTACTTTTAATTCCAGCTAATTACGCTGTTACAAAAAATTCTTGTCTTTTGTTAATTTTTAATTAGGTGCCTGTAGGCTGTAACAAAGTAAATAATAAGTTTTTCTACTTTTAATTCCAGCTAATTTTGGGATTCACGTCTATAGTATTTTTCCTTCCCAGTATTGTGGCGAAGTTGGGTAGCTGACTTTTATCTGAACAACAAATTATCGACTAATTTGTTCTGTCGTGTAGGGCTGTGGATTTTTTAAGTGTTCCTTTTGGGGATTTGCCATCTGTATTTTATATTCTGATTTATTTTGGATCCATTATTATTTCATTTTCCATAGTATGGTTGCTGCAATTGCTGATTGATATTAAACTATTCAGCTATTTCTTGTTTAAGAAGTAGATAATTATGATGCAACAATTGATGTGTCCTTGCCTTGAGTGCTAGATGATCTTTGCCAAACCGTAGCTTAGTTCTCTGTTCATCAAGATTGGTTGTCCTAGTTATGGAACTAAACATACAAACCAAGAGATTTGGCGGGTCTTATTTGTAGATGCCTTTCAAATTGTCAGCATCAAATTCATACTACAACTGTTTGTTAGAATGTTGAAGGTCCATCTTCTCTGAGGAGAAAAGTAGATATCAGGCCACGGGGCCACACCTCCCTCCAAGATATGTCTGTTGAGGAGAAAAGTAAATATCAAGCATTGGATCACTCCTCCCCCACCTCCAAGATATGTCCATTTCACTTCTGATAAAAGTGAAATGATATGGTACTATCAGCACAAAAAACAAATTTATATAGTTTGTGATGTGAATCTGTTTAAATAAAGTGACGATGGTTTACCGAATAAACAGAACTTAAAATATTTTCTTAAATTGGACTGTCTTGTGTAGATGAGGTCTTTCTATTCAAAATAGCAACTGATTATTAATTTGTTGAGCTTCACAGTCCAATTTTTAGCTGATTTGATCATATTTTTACGTGCCACATGTCGTTGATCTTGAATGACGTAGTCCATGTAAGAATTCTTACATGGTACACATAAGACAATATGGATGTTAAGTGATAAAGAGTTGGTTTCATCCATATAAAGATGTAAATTTTATGTTACAAAGAGGGTCATTTACCAGTGACCACTATAGGATGTGAAAATATTATTCTTGAGTCTACCTAGCTAATGAGGTTTTTAGAAAACTATTCTTCTCACCCATATGCCCAAGGTCCAGGATCTTGAAACAATATTTACTCTCTGCTACCTCTATACCTTCTCAGCCTATGCTTTCAAATACGTTTTTGACCTTAGAGTTGGTTATCTTATGTTTGAACCTTTCAAAGTCAGCATAATAAGAAAGATAATTTCTCTAGGAAAGAGTGTCAACTTGAATTTCTAAGGATTTTGGCTCTTAGAATATCAAACAAACCCAGCATCTCTTTAACTCATCATTCTTTCTGTCCTTCATTTATCCCTTCAAGAATTAGAAGCCTTATATTTAAAGAAATTTATTGTCCATACAGACAAATAATTTCGTAAAACAATAAAGTAGTGGTTGATGAAGTTCTCAGTGGCTATTTTGCTTATAATATTTTTCATTTTTACTAATCGGTCTTTTTTTATTCTTAAAAGTTCCTTCTCGCATTTCCAAGATATTACATAGCTCAGGAGAATATATATTGCCTTTTTTGTAGTTGCTTCTTTGTCAAAGTGGCATGTATAAACACTGTATTCTGTATGCTTTAAATGTCCAACCGAAGTATAGGCAGTTCCTAATAGGTTCAGTATATGTTTATTGATGTTGGTTTTTCTTCCAATGTATTTCAAGGACGCCCTTTCTTTTTTAGGAATGTCTCATTTTTACCATATGGTTATAGAATTTTAGGAAATCAATGATCTTAGTATCTCATCTAAACACAAAGATCTTGAATTCTGATTTTTTTTTTCTCTTTTTTTTTTTTATATATTTTGGTTTGTTCTGTGTGAAGGTTTTTCCTAGATCGAATATAATGATAAGGACTTAGAACATCTTGTTATCATGTGCAGAATGGAGAAAGAGGGGATGCTTGGGTCATCATCTAATGTAAATAATCTAAATCAAGAGAATAAGTCGGTGAACTTGGAGAAGTATCAAGTTGCTGCAGCCCGGGTACCTCGTTTTCTCTATCAGTTCTCTAATTATTTTGGTGTTTTCAGTCAAAGCATAGCATTGCCCTTGCCGCCTTTCTAATGTATTTATTTAAGGTTCTTTTGGTGTAGATGCGATATAAGTTTTCTTATCATCAATTTGTGTGATTAACTCGTGTAAAAGGATACGAGTGAGATTGATCTTTTTCACCTAAGGTCACTGAGGAATGTGTTTTCAACTAGATAAGAACCAAGTATTAGGGAAGTTTTTGAACTATGAATTAGATGTTTTTAACTATGGAGTAGGTAAAACTATTAAGGATGGTTGTACAGGATCATAAGCACTCATCAAGGAAAATTTTGAATTATTAATTAGGTTATTTTAACCACGGAGAAGGTACAACTATTATGGATGTTTTTACAGGATAATAAGCGCACACATATATTTCAGAAGATAGGGTAGTATTTTGGATGGGGAGAGATGTGTGCTCCCTTTTCTCATACAAAGTACTTATAGGCATTTCCGGTTTTTCAAACTATGATGCAATCTGTCTTGATAAGGATTCATGTAGGCGACCCCAAATTTATTGGAAAGAATCCTTAGTTTATATTTTTGTTCCTAATGATAACTCTGATGAAGTACGACTTCAGAAGCTGGAAAGGAAAGAGCTCTGAACTTTAGCATGTCTACACTTCATGTGATAAGAAATCTTCTAAAATTTTCCAGGTTGCTGTTTGTCACATCAGATTATCTATTTTCCAGAATTGTGCACAAAATATTTAGGACACCGTCGTTTGGTAAAAGTGTCTTGAATTTCTAGACAAGTGCAGAGATGTTCATAAAATATTAAGCTACTATTAAGATTCTCCAAAGATATTTTACATAACTTTGACATTATGAAGTACATACAGGGTAAATGATGTTTCAATAAAAAGTATATATTATATCTTCAAAATGATGTGAGAGAGAGACATATTCATCTCTTTTTTAGTGAACAGTATTTGGGGATTAATGAATGAAAGGAACTTCATTACGAAGGGAATAATACATGAGGAATACAGTTTTTGCCTTGTGATGTAATGTGATAGAAGACATGGTAAAAGAAAATTTTACATATGAAATTATGTACTTCATTAAGCTCCTGCAGAAATTTCATATTTTCTTTCTTAATTGAAGTCGAGATAATATTTCATGTGTTACGTAATTATAGATGAGAGTGATATCTGAATCACAAAACTTCTGTTTGAATAATTCTTTTACGACCATGAAATGTCAAATTTGTGATCCTTTGTGCGATGAAGTAACATTTAGCTGTATTAACAAACTTTTTTTGGACTTATTTTCTTATCAAGAAAAAATTGTCATAATTTTCTCTACCGTATTTGATCATTGGCTATGTTCTTCATTTCAATTTGAATAATAATTAGAGTACATGAAATGTCAAACTTGTGATCCTTTGTGTGATGAAGTAACATTTAGCTGTATTAACAAACTTTTTGTAGACTTATTTTCTTATCAAGAAAATATTGTCATAATTTTCTCTTATCGTATTTGATCATTGGCTATGTTTTTCATTTCAATTTGAATAATGATTGGAGTACCATGCATCACTGAACTTTGTACGTGGCGTAGGAAGGCAAAATTTTCCATTTACAACTACTTCATTTTTATGTTTTTAATTACCACAACATTTCAACGTATTTAGCATTGTTCATAACTTAGTTTAATGAATGAAAGGAACTTCATTATGAAGGGAATAATACATGAGGAATACAGTTTTTGCCTTGTGATGTAATGTGATAGAAGACATGGTAAAAGAAAACTTTACATATGAAATTATGTACTTCATTAAGCTCCTGCAGAAATTTCATATTTTCTTTCTTAATTGATGTCGAGATAATATTTCATGTGTTACGTAATTATAGATGAGAGTGACACAAAACTTCTGTTTGAATAATTCTTTTACGACCATGAAATGTCAAACTTGTGATCCTTTGTGTGATGAAGTAACATTTAGCTGTATTAACAAACTTTTTTTGGACTTATTTTCTTATCAAGAAAAAATTGTCATAATTTTCTCTACTGTATTTGATCATTGGCTATGTTCTTCATTTCAATTTGAATAATAATTGGAGTACATGAAATGTCAAACTTGTGATCCTTTGTGTGATGAAGTAACATTTAGCTGTATTAACTAACTTTTTGTAGACTTATTTTCTTATCAAGAAAATATTGTCATAATTTTCTCTATCGTATTTGATCATTGGCTATGTTTTTCATTTCAATTTGAATAATGATTGGAGTACAATGCATCGCTGAACTTTGTACGTGGCATAGGAAGGCAAATTCCCCACTTACAACTACTTCATTTTTATGTTTTTAATTACCACAAAATTTCAACGTATTTAGCATTGTTCATAACTTAGTTTACATTTCCTTTTGGCAGTCAGCTATTGTGCCCTCCATTAGCCAGAACTGGAAGCCTCTGGACACTGCTTCAGGTAACGCTAAAAGCTATGGCCAATGAAGATAAATAAAAAAGTGTTTCTTATGGAGATAATCATAATCCTGCATATTGTGATTGATCTTCACTTTTGGTCCCAGTTTTTCAAGGGATTTAAATTATACTATAGGCATGGAATGAAATTTTACTTCCTCAAATAATTCGCTCAGAACAAAACACTGCTGTTTAGCTTCTACTGGTGATGAGTTTTTTATGTATGAATTGATGAAGAGCCTAATTTTATGTTTTTTATTTTAAAGTTCCTGTGCCGCCATCCTAATATACTAACTGCTGCACTGGTATAGATGCTAAATTTCTCTCGGAGTATTCAACATACTGTAAAGAGCAGTAATAGATTTGAGTCCATTAAGAATGCACTTCTGTTTAACTTCTATGGTGTCAATGAAAGAAATATAGAGATATAAATGTGAAGGGGAACAATTCAATCAACAAGAACAAACGGATTTTTACTCAAGAAACTTTGTTGCCAATTGTATAAAACATGAAAGAGAATATCATTAAGAAACTGATATGTGAGCATGTTACAAATACATTTCTGCTTAACTTTCAATCGTGGTACAGTTTATCGAAGTAATTAGAATTCATTTGATCTACAAAATAATCTATGGTTCGTAATAGAGATTCCAACAGGGTATTAACTTTCATTCAATATGACGAGCCAATCTTCTTGTATTCATATTCTTTTTTTCTTTTAAGTTTCTCCAGGTCACAATTTGGTTTCTCCCTTCATTAGTGAAGTCATGAACCAGGAGATTTTAGAGAAGAACCTGGTTCCGCCGTAACGCCATGTGATTAAACATGCTTAAATCATTTGATGGATAGAATTTCTTCATGATACAAAGGATAGACCTTCATGCGAAACAGTTTGGAAAGTGCAGAATATCTTTTGCAATATATCGTTTATATTGTGAATTTTTATGAAAATAAAACGAAGTCCTATTATTTAACAGCCTTGTTCTTCAGCTAAAGAATCATTTTTTTGGTTTCGCATCTTATTATAGTTTCTCTTTTTTTGTTTTCTTTTTCACCTTTACATTGACAGTTGAAACACCAGAGAATTGTTCCTGCATTGAGATAAGTTGCATAATTAAATTAAACCTTGAAATAAATTTAACTTTAATTGCCTTTATTTACAGATATATCGATTAATTCACAAGCACATAGTCTGCAACGAAGTACTTTTCCCAGCATATATACAGAATTTTCAGAGTGTCAGAATTCTTGTAATATTGTCTCACAATCACACCAGCACCAGCAGCTGCAGAACCAATTCCATAATCAGACTGCACAGAGACCAAATATTCAGCCGTTGTCAGCACAATTCAATATCTATCAACAGCAGCAGCCTTTACAGGTACCTCTTCTTCCGCATCATCAGTGGGGTCAGAATTGGGTCATTCTATGTCTGACTGGGACAAATGATTCTCGTGTCTCTCCTGAGTCCAGATTGACTTAGAATTTAACACAGTTACTTAATTTATCATTTCTCCAGCAGAAGCAGAATACTGCTTTTGTTTTGCAGAAACAACAGCAAAAGATTGGATATCATTTAGATTCTTCAACAATGAAGCATCACGAACAATTCAATGTCCTTAAGCACCATGGTCAAATGACATCAGAGAAAAGTTTGCAGCAGATATCTACACCTATGCAGATGTGGCACTCATTGGAAACACCGAGTGATACAGGGACAAATGGGGTACAACCAAAGTTACTGACATCTGCTTTCCCTCATTCTCAGAATCATATGCTAGTTGATCAACAGAAGCCAGTAGAACAATTACAAACTGCATTTATTGGGCTTTTGAAAGGTACATTGAAAACTTCTAGATGAAGTGCATGTTACATTAACATACAAAAAAGAATAGCCACGAAGATTCAATTCGTTTTCCTTTGTTTTTGTTTTTGTTTCCTCCTTTTCAAACACACTATTGGGAGGGCTTGTTGTTCATTCAAATCTTATCAATGGTTATCCATGACAATTAATGTGGGTTGCATGTGAATTTATTATCTCCTAAAGAAATTTGAATCATAAGTAGGAAATCCACTGGATTCTCTGGACATATGTTACTTGTCAACTCTAATTAGAATAAATTAGTTGAATTTGGTCATGAGCACAATTACATAACAACTGAACTTCTGTTTGGATTTGTGTTTTTAATATTTCCCAATCTAGTTCCTTTCTTTTAACATTTTTTTGGCTGTTAATATATAATGATGTGCGAATAAAACATGCACTTCATAGATTTTTCTTTAGAATGGATTTATCTAATGTTTGCAATATTCTCTTTAAAACAGTATTAGAGTCCTCTTCCCAATTCATGTTGAAAAATTCCCCTGATTGGGTTGATCCAGTCTTCAAGCAGGTAACTTTCTAACCATTGAAATCAACTTTCTATGAAGCACGTCCATCTTTTCATCTTCTTCACTATCTGATGCATCTCTGTAGGCTTGTAATTATGTGGATTGTCATGTCGATCTTTTTTCGTTTAGTATTTTATGTGAATAGTCATCCTCTCTCCTCCTGAGGATGGAAGAATTTAGAAAATAATTTAGTCCTATATAATAATCACTAGTTCTTGTAACAACCCAAGGAGTAAATTTTACCGCTTGATGTAGTAGAGAAGGAAAAAGTCTGTATTCTGAAACATATATTGATAGAAATGAAAAGTGTGGCACTGTGGCTGAGCTGTTTTACCCCTTCACTTTAGATTGTTGTGAATCAAAAAACACAATCTTCATATGGTTATATATGGAAAGAAGCTAAGAATTGGATATCATTTACAGCAGAAAACAGTGAACGTGAGCTTGTAATTTTCTATTTGTTTCTGTTGATTTGAATATCAGTTATACTTGAATCAAACACATAAAAATTCAATTTTTCTCAATGTTCTTTTCACTTTCTTTTTTTCTTTTCATTTTCCCCATTCAAATTGCAAGTGATCAGCCAGAATGA
The DNA here is from genome assembly GCA_903798375.1 of Fraxinus sp. D2006-0159. Taxonomy (NCBI): domain Eukaryota; kingdom Viridiplantae; phylum Streptophyta; class Magnoliopsida; order Lamiales; family Oleaceae; genus Fraxinus; species Fraxinus sp. D2006-0159. Next base: position 8,096 of record CAIGRQ010116810.1, on the reverse strand, counting down.
CCAGATAACATGTGATCCTTTTCATGGAAGCTCATATTAGAATTTCCTGTTGGTTCAATCCTGTTGGTCTCTTCCAACAAATTTGTAATCAGTATAAAGCTTTCTTTCTCTATTTTCTGTTCTAAGTTTTTGAGCATTTTTCCCTTTCTCACCCTATCGAGCATTGACTCTCTTTCTCTATCTTCCACCTTTCCAAATCCATCATCATTTTTTTGCAAGATTTTTAATTAATTGCATTCTCTTTCCTGTAAATGGTCTTTAATAATTTGAAAAATCATAGATTACTTTATTCAAATCTTCACACCACCAATTGCATTTTTTTTTTAGGATGCATGGTTTGAACTTGTACTTGGTCGTGTTCACTAATTGTATAAATATCTGTAACACTTTCTGCAGATTCAGTTGATGAATAGTATGTATTTTTCTGAGGTGTTTACACTGTACCAGAGAGCATCAGAATCATTTCGTCAGGTATCAGCTTTATAGATTCTTATATTTCTGGACACCTCATTTATAATTTTAATTGATTCAGCCTCAACTAATTTGGTTTTTTTCTGAACCTTTTCATAATGGTTGCTGCTGATATTAGATTGTTGAATCTCTGATGCAGGCAACCAGTGCAGAGTCAGCAACAAGATCTGAAAAGACTCAATTTTTATATCTGAAGATAATAAAATTTCTACAGATGCCAAAAACTGAACTTATGCAACATCGCAAGGAGATCGTTTACCAATTCCTAAAAGAAATTGTCTTTTACCTCAAACGGGTTAGTCTGCAGCACCATCATCTAAAGGCATCTGGCAATCCTTCAAGAACCCCATCTCAGTTGCAAAAAGGGAACATTTTACAGTTCAATCAAGTGAACCCATTCCATAATAATGCACCTACGAGTGTACCTCAGTTGCTCATGCAGCAGAGTAACTTGAACTTACAAGGAAGCTCTACGAACCAGTTTCAGGTTGGCTCTTCAACAGGGATGCAAAAGTCAGATCCTTCGTCATTAATGAACTCTTTTCAGCATAGTCCAATGAAATGTAGGCAACAGTATTCACCTAGTCAGGCACATCAAGGAATGTCATCATTACCTCAGAAGGGTTCTCAAATTGGCTTTGAGCATAGAGCTTCGGGTCTGTTTCCCCCTTCTTCTGTTGGAATTTCTCAGCACAACGCTACTTTGAGCACTCAACAGATGGGAAACTCGTCACCTGGGAACAGCTTCAATAATTTAGATTTTACCATGAGGCCCCTTTCTCAAAATCCCATAGTCGCTGTATCTCAGTATAACAGGCAACAGGACCAACATCTAACAATGCAGAAGAAGCTGAAGCAACCTATGCAACAGATGCTGACTGAGAGGAACAAGCAGCAGATGGTACAGAAAATGAATGAGGATGCTAAGATGGCTCAGTTTGCGGAATTCAATCAAAAACTGCTAGTGAAGCATCACTCATTGGGCCAACATTTAGAACAGTATCCTTGGGCAACGCAGCAGCCAAGTTCTACCCCTTACCGGGTTGCCTCTCCTCAAAGCTCTCAATACTCCTCTACGCAGATTGAGATGAAGGATTTGTCATCAAGACTTTCCAGATCTACAACACCATTGCTATCCACTGCCTCTCCGTCTGCTGTTCCTTCTCCTATTACTCCAGTAACTCCATCTTCTTTACCAACAGATCAAGAGAAGATTCCTATATGCTTTAGTACATTATCCGTTGAAGAGAGGAACAAAGTTACCAAGGTACCTATTGAACCATCCTTGCTCCAATCACGAGGAATAAGCGAAAATCAAGTCTCTGTATCTGTTACACAGGAGTTTCCGATGTCTCCTTTGCTCACAGAGTCTACATGCCCAGTTGACCATCAACAGTCACATGCTAAAGCTGATCCAGTGCAGCGGTTGGTTGAAGTGGTTTGTTGAATATTCTTCCTTAAAGTTCTCTCTGAACACTTTCACTTCCATTAATGCCTGTGCCTGCAAATGTGGATGTATTGATATGCTTATTATCACTCGTGCTAGTTATTTTTGTCATTATGCAATTTACACTTTTGATATTTCCAGAATAGGGAGAAAATAGAGGTTGGTCATAATGTTTTTAACTGCCGTGATTTAGGATTCTAGAGTACCAATTCGGTTTTGTATAGAATAACTAGAAAGGTCAGAAAAGAGAAAAAGGACAAACATGATGCAGAGAGGGGACAGGACAACTAGATTGTAATGTGGCTAAACAACAGAAAAAGTCAAATGGCTATAATCCAGCTTACATAAATCATTTACTTCTAGGAACTTTGAGGAGATTTGATTCATGTCCTACATAGATGTTATATAGCTACCATTATCATGATATGTCAAGCCGTTTGATGCTAAAAAAGTTCAATGTAAAATTATAATCGTCTAAGATATATGTGATCACTATAGTTTTTTGACTGTATGTGTTGTTAGATTTTGTGTATTTCATATGACATTTGATTCACTTGCATGTTGAAGGTCAATACAATGTCACGAAAAGCATTACATGCTGCTGTAAGGGATATCAACACAGTCACCTGTATAATCGACAGGAAATCTGGAAGCCTTCTTCAAGGTGGATCGAGGTGGGTCATTGGCCAGGACTTGGCAGATGATACTAGATCTTGTGAACAAGGGAACTTCGACCTTTCATGCATGAAGACAAGGATGAAGCGGCAACTGAGCGCCATGTCTGCAGATGATATAACATCAGCTTTTACAAGAGGTGCTAATTTTGAAGGTGGCCAGATATCTGAAGTGGAATTTAATGCAACATCTAGGATAAAGAAACTGAAAAAAGAGGTATTTTGCAAAAATTCAGGAATGCACACACTCAAGAGAAGAAATTCTATCATTTCTGCTCTTCATTAGATGCCCATCACCTTTTGGTTTCTTCTCATCCACTTTTATTGCATTTATACAGTCTAATGATCTGCTGCTGGAAGAAATCAGAGAAATCAACCACAAGCTTATTGAAACAGTGGTAGATGTGGTAAACGTGAAAGATGTTTCCCGGGAGGGATCTGCTGAGGGAACCATTATTAGATGTTTATATAATGCTGTTCAATGCAATGGGAATATTAATATGCTGAATGCTTCTACACAAATGGTAACACACTCTTTTTGGATCTCTTACTATAGAACTCATAACCCAAAATGTGCTCACTGGTATGCTCTTTCTGGCTTGTAGTTTTCCAACCTTATTGTGGAATTGCTTGTGACTGCTGATTATCCTAATTCTTCTCCTGTAGTACTGGAAAGATTGCCCCCCAGTTGTAGGTGAGAAATCAAATTACATATTTCTATTTTATTAGTTAGGGTGTGTTTGAGCCACATTATTTTGGAATAATGTATTCTGGAATAGTAGATTGATAGAAAATGTTTGTTTGAAAATGAAGGAAAAAGTTATTGATGTAATGGAAAATATTATTTTATTGAAAAATGTGTCATTGAAAATGAGTAGAAAAATGAAAATGAAAATTTTAATGTATACTAAACAGGGGCTTAGTTTGAGTTAATAATTCACAAATGCAATTTATGTAATATAAATGACTATGAAAATTGATATGGTGCGTGTTGAATCTGCAGTGAAGCTGAAGAAGTGAAAGTTCTGTGGACAAAAGTGAAGTCAGATTTCAGTTTATTGCTGCGGAAATGTTCACAGCCCATTTCACTAAAAGAAATGGCCAAAACTTGGGATGTGTGTGCTCGCGAAGTATTTCGCGAGTTTGTACAGAAATTTGGAGGAGGTGACTTTAGTTCAACATATGGTAAATGGGAGAATTGCGTAGTTGCTACGTAATGCTCATGCATTTCCCATCCCTGCAGAAGACTATAGCCTCTGGTGGAAGGTATGTTGAAATTGTACATGTTACCAGCTGTTTTAATACCTTTCTTTAAACAAACACTTGTTTCCTCTTACATTACATACAAGCTCTTGTGGTCGCAAAATCCATTGTTTTGAAAATGTCCCAACCAAGCTGTTCTAACTAGAAACACCGAGGTCGGGACCGAGAATTGACAGCGGCATAGCCTGACGTCATACGTTAAAATCTGGAATAAAACCAGTTTAACTGGCAACGGATTTACCAGGTTGACCAGTTGCACTTTTTTTTAATAAAAAAGAAAAAATTCTATTAGCTTGGCATCAATCATGTTATAATTTTATGAATATATTTTTACTATAGAACCTTAATGTGTTGTTACGACTTACGGATACAAATTTTGTTTTTATGTTGATGAAATTTGAATGCTATATATCCATCCGTATATAGTGTTTGGCTTTTGAGTCGACCCTGGTTTGAACTGTTTGACTCTGACTTGTTACACACCCAGCTAGGGTTAAAAACATTGAAAATCAAGGCAGTTGGGAGTTAGATTTCACTTTGTTTTCGTTAGTGTTATGAAGTAACCAGACCCAATAAATAACCCTCTTTTTTCTCTGCATCAGGCAGTTTGCTAACATTCGCAATTCAGAGCATCAGTGGCTGCTGCTGGTTGTCAAAATGGGAGCTAATAATCGAAATAACTTTTCTTATAAGGAGTCTTGATAAAAGATTAGTAGCCGACTCCAGATTTGTTGAAATACGCATAGTTTGCTGTTGTACATATGCTTAATGATTTTTGCTTGAGGGACAGGTAGACAATGACCATTGAAATTCAACTTTTCCCTTCTGAAGCTGGCTTATTGATGATGAAATTAGGGATCAAGACTTGTGTATTAAGGGTCTTTGATATAATGGGTTTGTTTTGGAGAAATTTTTCAAAAATCATTCTTCATCAAAATCATTTTTCAAATACATGTTCATTGCTGATTATATCGGACCCATAACTTTTTTCTATTTTTTAAACAAGCATTCTCCAACTGATGTCATAATGAATTCTGCCAAGAAATGATGCCATTACTATCTTCAACAACAATAAGCCAAAACAAAAACACTTCAAGACCAAGAGCAAACACTAATATAGATCAAGCTTCACACAAAATCTAATGTCATTCGTGCAAAATCATTATTAAAAATGATGTGTCAATAATTCATTGAATGAACAGTAAGTTGGACAACAAAGATTAGACAGCCAGGAAAGTGAATCCATTGTTCATACCCAACTTGACCAATGCAAATAGCAGTTTTAACTTCATTTTTGCACATATGAGCTCGTTTAGAAATAGTGGTAGCCTTAGCCACTCAAAAGTCCAAAGAAGAATTACTAGGGTTTGGATGGTGTCGTGGACATTTCTCCGGCAAGAGGCGGTTGGGAATTTTACAAGAATTAGGACGAAATGCAAGCTAAACAGAGAAAACCCCTAAAATGAAATGAGAGGATAGGTTCGTACTATACAGCGAGGAATTAAGCACGGTTTATGGGATTTAGTTTGGGCAGGAAATTACAGAAGGGTGTGCAGTTGTGGAACTTCAGGGACTCTTCTCTTTTATGTTTCAGTCTTGTATTTTAAGTTTTGAATTTATTTTGAATTTTATGTTTTGAGTATCCATTTTGAGATTGTTGAAAATGTGTTCTGTTTGACATTTTGAAAAATTGTTTTGAAACACCCAAAATACGTTTTAAAAATTGACTTGATTATAACTGAAAACACTCAAAACGATAAGGTTGGGCAAGTCGGCTCCCATCGTCTAGTGATTTAGGACATCTCAGAAATATTCACTTGTTGTCCATCGACAACGCCTTTTGGCCTGACCTTAGGCCGACTCACCCTCCATGGACAAACCTTGCGGAGGAATCCTTAGGTTTTTGGGGCATTGGATTCTCACCAATGTTTGCATTACTCACTGTCAATACCTCAGTGTAGGTCCAGGATAATCCTTCGTTCCATAGCCCTCACTAGTAAAGATTCGGCCGATGTGGAGCACCACATCAAAATGCCCATATGTTCACCCCATCTCAAGTTGATTTAGGACTACGGCACCTACATTCTGGGCAGCGTCTTGAGTCTAATTCAAAGGCAGGATGTCGAAAAATAGGATAGGAAGGGTTATTTTGAAGTGCAAACTAAGGATATCACGAATGTGGCAAGTTCCCCTCTCAATTTGGACCTCGAAGGCATTGACGTCCCTTCCCCGAGAAGAAACATAGCAACCATTATATTCACTGCCAAATTAACCAGCATAAGAAACATTTGGCAGCGGCAATCATTACATTCATTGCCATTTTATCCTAATACTGTACAACCATGCTACTTGTATCAAAAAACTTAAGACAATTTTTTTGACAAAACGCCACATGTAGAACAAAGTTGTCAAACTTTTCGGTAAAATAGAATAATTCAATACTGTATGCAAAGTCAAGTTACCAACCAATTAGAAGCCTCGACAAGACAGTGGTCAAGTACGATGTGAGAAAAGATCTAACACGCTTCCCATTTCAACCATTAAAAACTCACCTATGTCTGCACACATCTTAAGGCAACATCAACTCATGATTTAAGTGACGCGCAATTTCAATCCAAACTTCCATACAAATACCCAAACACTTATCAAAACATGTAATATTGTGCCGTTTTACAATATCAGTATATCTCGACTCACTACCGACTTTACTGTTTTAAGTTTCGATTGTAGCAAAAGCAAACCTTCATCTCTAACGGTCGAGTAGATTACCCGAACGTTCATTCATTTTGTAGGGGACACCTCAAAAATTAAAAAAATTGATATCAACAATAAGTTATTTATCCCATTCCTCCACACCATTTCCCCAGAATATCTATTTCTTTATCTTCAACTATCTGAAATCGCCAAACGCATTAATTTTTCATAATAATAAACATTCAAACGCGTTTATTTTCCATCACTGAAAAATGCGCATAGTCGACAAAGTTTACTCACCGGGCATGTCGATTTCAGGCACAATTCGAACCCCATATTCCATCCCAAACTCCACCACCAGCTTCACATCCTCTATCGAGTACTTCATATCTTCACTGTACGCTCCTTTTCCAGCCAGCTTCGGCTCCGACGGAAGCACCAGTGGAAATGATTGCGAATCCGTAATATGCCAGTGGAATACATTCAATTTATTCATACTCATTGCCTTTATCAGCCTCAACAAATCCTCCACTGGGTAATAATTTCTCGATGTGTCGAGTACAATCCCGCGATGCTTAAAAAGTGGTACGTCGGAAATGTACAACCCGGAAGCGACAATTGAGGGTTCTGAATACACTAATTGAGAAAAAGTTTCCAGTCCGCGCATTGCGCCCCATATAGTATGCGCGGAGAGGGTGGCGTTTGTGGATCCGGAGGCAGGGATTGTGAGGTTATAGGACTCGTCGACGCCATGAGTCAACGGCGAGGTGAGGTCAGTGATGGTTATGATCAACAACTGAAGCGGCGGTGCTGACGTCAAGTTGAGTGGTGGTTCAATCAGGGGCTGGTGGTGCTCCGTCAGGACTTGACGGAGATAACGGTTAACGGCGGCAGTTAGGTAACGGTTGCAAGGGTTTGAGATTGTGAAGTTGGGGGAGAGTAGGATTGGCCGTGGGCTGGTCCAGTGAAAGGTCGTGGGCTTCGGCCATACGTTGATAGGGTATCCGACGGCTGAGCTGGAACATAATATATAGATAGATATTAGGGACAAAGGAAGCGAAAATGCAAATTCAGCGTAACCCATTTTTGGCCTTTTTTTCGGGTTTTGCTTATTGGAAAATTATTCTTTTGACTACAATAGCAAGTCTATTTATATATTTCTTTTGCTCCAATCCCTCTTTATTTATTTATATTCTTATAATAGATAAATATCATGATATATATGGTCCAAAGACTTGAATTTCATGCTTTGATTTTTCTTTAGCAAGACTAATCAACTCTCCTATAATAGATTATAAAACATAATCCACATCGTCGACTTTAAATTATACTAAAAATTTGGCATAGTCTACTCACAGTTCGAAATTACCGCGATCTCTTTTTTTTTTTTTTTCCTTTCACTTAGGCCTGTTTGAAATGCCATTTTTCTAGAGAAGTGAGAAAATGTTTCAATTTCCGTGCTTTTGGCTGTTTGATAGACAATTTTTTGTCAAGAACTCATTTTCCCACTTATTGCCTCACGAGCCTGAATTCCACCTTTTTAAGGA
>CAIGRQ010116747.1:0-10242 GCA_903798375.1 Fraxinus sp. D2006-0159 | reverse complement strand
TACATCCCAAATATGTTGGTACCTATTTTTACTATAATTTATAGTTTAAGTACATCCCAACTATGTTGGTAACTACTTAACTATAATATTTAATTTTTTTTTTCACGGGCCGCGTGAACCGTCCGCTCAGGTCACGGGTCGGCCCGCGGTCCTGGGTCGATCCAGGCCGATTTTTAAGGGTCTGACCGGCCTGTCCGTTTTGACACCTCTAATTGATAATTGCGCCTTGAAATACAATCAACCGTGTAGCATTTTATCCTATTAACATTTTCTCGTGACATGTTTAAGATTTAGAGATGTTCGTAGATACTTGCACATGTAAGTATGATAACCATATGTTACACTCAAGTTGTTCCGTGTTCAAAGATACACTATGCAGCCATCATTTGCTTTATTTAGCTTTTTACTTTCTTTAATGGGTTTTTTTTAATCAAAAATTCCTTTAGCTGCATTACGTATGGCTTGTGTTTAACTCGGAAAATTCATCCTTGAGTTTAGAGTTCTTTTAAACATTTGATCCACGTTTATGTGTATCGAACATAGTGTTCATTCGCAAACACATTTCCGACATATTATCCTTTTAATAAATTACATGATCTAGGGTTCTTATTCTTTTTCGTTACTAATTCACACGTAATGCACAAAGACATCCCAGTTTTGATGCAGAAAACATGTGTATGTGTGTTGCATTTGTTATAAACTTGTCGCCTTTCATACAAAAAAAAAAATTAAGTAGAATTGAATTACAAAACTATCCTATTTTACAATCAATCGATCATTTAGACAATCCTCTTGAATTATATTCTTGATCGTTATCCTTCTCCTTTACTTGCTCAATCCTTTCAACTGCCTCTTTCAAATCCCACCTCTTATCCACTTCTTCTTCACAACAATTCAATCCTATCTGCAAAAGTTTCATCATTTCCCCTTTACTCTTATCCTTTCGGCCCATATTCTTATCGAACACCTGATCAGCATCGGCGTTCCCTTCTTTAACGATGGATTCAACCCAGCTTACCAAATCCGTTTCGTTTCCTTTGCTACTTTGTTGGAAGAAACTCGATGGAAATCTTCCGGTCATGGTCTCTAGAATCAACATCCCAAGGCTCCACAAGTCGGTTTTCTTGGTGATCCGGCCGTTGTTCTTGTACTCAGGCGACTTGTATGCAATCATGTGCTCCTGTGCACGGTCTTGATTCACGACTGGAATCAATCCATAGTCTGTGAGCATGGGGTTGTAGGATCTGTCGAGAAGAACGTTTGACGATTTAAGGTGGCCATGTGGTGCCATTAGGCTTGAAAGCTCACTGTAGAGGTATGAAAGACCTTTGGCTACTCCTTTGATAATATTCAAACGGGTTGGCCAATCCGGACTTGGACGCCCACGAGTTGTGTTACCTGCAAGAACATCATTATTATTCTTCTGTTCTTGATCCTATGGAATGAACAAGACTAAATTAGTATCGACTAAACTGCATCAAGACACAAAACAGAGAAATACATTTGTTAAAAAATTTCCCCTGAACGAGTCTAGAAAATGCAGCGATATATGTGGATATACAAATTATGGGAATTAAATTACCATGGAGATGAACAGATAGGCTGATATTCTCCATATAATCATAAACCAATAGTTTCTCCTCTTTCCTGCAGTAAAAAGCTACAATAGGAAGCACATTATGGTGATTCAACCTCCCTAATCTTCTCATATGTTCATGAAACTCTTCATTCTCAACATTATTCATATGCCTGAATCTTTTCACGACCATTGCCTGTCCGGCATTCAGCGCAGCCTTGTATGTCGACCCTAATATGCCGCTGCCCAGTATCTGCGCCGAGGCTTTTAGCAGATCCCCCATATTGAATTTTTCCCTGCCATCTTGAAGAAATGTGAGCTTTATATTGTTAACACCTTTCTTGCCGTTTGTACTTTTCTCTGGCGATGCTGTCCCTTGTTCCATTTTGTCTAGATCAGTAGAGAAAGCTTTCCGGGGGCCGGGAGGGGATACTGTTGCTTGTTCTTGCTCTGGCATTTGCTTCCTCTGGGAGAGAATGACCACGACTGCAATGAGAGCCGCTACTGCCAAAGCCACGAGTATCGCGACAATTATTATTGTTCCGATGGAAAGCTTTGCCGGAGCACATGATTCGAGTGGCGATCCACATAGGTCTTTGTTACCTGTTTAGGAGGGATGGAAAGGAAGTGAGGTATACCGTATACTTGGCAAATTTATAACAAAAATTGCCTCTCGAACTGTTCTTCGTATCCCGTCTGTAGTCTAAGATATAATTGGGGTTCAACCTTTTTATAACGCTTTGGACAGTTATTGATCCTCCTAATTATTAAAAAACCAAAATATCATAAGGAAAGTACCTGAAAATGATGAAACATTCATATGTCTAAGGCTACGAGGGATTTCACCGGTCAATTCATTGTCAGATACATTGAACAATTTCAACATTTCATTCTGAAACTGAGGTATTTCTCCATCAAACTCATTATCCTGAAGCATCAACTCACTCAACCTAGGCAATGTGATCAACGATTGAGGAATCTCACCGGAGAACTTATTTCGTGCCAAATGAACTTTCTTGAGGGATAACATCCCGTCGAAAATGTAAATCGGGATCACGCCAGAAAACTGATTGCCGGAAAAATAAATGGATTTCAGAGCAACAAGTTGAGTTATATTTGGCAACGAGCCATCAAATTTGTTGTTCATCAAGCTTAAAGTCCTCAAATTTTTCAATTCCTTGAGGACATCTACATCAATCACACCCCCCAACCCCATATTCTCCAGCTTCACTCCCCATACAGTCCCATTTCCACATACAATTCCAACCCAATTCTCAATATCACCATTGCACGGAGGTTTTGAATCATTCCAACTAGACAATGCACTATTATCTGCAATGGACTCCTTTAATTTGAGCAAGATCTCGGCGTCCGATTTACAAGAACACGTGAAAAATTGCAAGACAACGATAAAAAGTAGAACCATCAAATGGGAATGCCCCCACAAAATGATGGCATGATTAGCCATCATAATAACATAGAGTGCACGTTATGATCAGGGTGGTGGTGGTGCGCGCACTTGCGGGTGCGCTCCCCTTGAGAGGCTCCTATGGAAGAGAGTGGCTAAATTGGGGCAGAGAAATGCAAGAGGCTGAAATTAAAATTTTGTGGGATTGGAGAAAAGGAGAAGAGGTAACCTAGAATAGGTATATTGCAAGGAATTTGACAGATGGTAAAAGGTAAAGTCAAATTGGCATGTCCCCTCTTTTGGTGCATGGGATGTGGAAACATGCATCCATGAGTGAGAACTCTGCGCTAGGCCATCAACTTAGCTTTGAAATATTTGGACTACAGTCTTTATAATGTAAATATATCCTTTTTTGGGGAAGTTTTGGCAACCATAAAAAATATTTTTATTTTAAGTTTACAGTTACTTTTTTTTATTTCTTTCTACAAATTCAATTTCTCTTACTTTTAAGTAAAAACTTACTTGGTTGAAAATTAATTATTACCTCTGTATTAAAATAAGCATTTTAGTTAACACAAAAGTCATTTGTTACTTATTTACTTATAAGTATATTTGTTTATAAGTATGTTTACTTTTTATCTACAAATATGGGTAAATAGCACAGAACATCCTTATCTTTCAATGTTATTATGCAAAACATCCATACCTTTCTTTTTTGGCACTTTCACCCTTACATTCCACATTTCATTGCGCAAAAGATCCTTTTCAACCATTTTTTAATAACATGACAATTTTACCCTCATATTCAAATAAAAGAAAAAGGAAAAGGAAAATATGAATAACCAACTAAAACTATAGTCGTTAAGTTTTTAAAAAATTCCAAAGAAATCACAAATTCTCCACCACCACAAATTTCCTCAGGTGGCAGCTTGGTGGAGTTGTGAAAGTGATGATGGTAGTGGAGAATTTATGACTTATATGTAATATTTTGAAAAATGTAGGATTATGATTTTAATTAATTGTTTATTTTTTCTTTTCTTTTCTTTTTGTTTCATTTGAATAAGAGGGTAAAATCGTCGTTTCATTGAAAAAATTATTGAAAATGACCTTTTACGCAATGAAATGTGGAATGTAAAAATGAAAATGCCAAAAAATAAAATGTATGAACATTTTGCACGACATTGAAACATAGTTAAGTAAATTTTTTATATTTCAAATTAACTAACATTCTCTATTATTCAACGCATTGAATAATTCAGTTTAACCACGTCATGACTCGTGAGCGTACTATATTAATCCGGCTGACTATTATTATAATCCCGTACTATTTGAATCAAAAGAAGATTCAATGAGTTTTTTATCCCAGTCTTATTCGTATTATTTACCTCAAATGTTGGATAGGATTAAATGAAAAAAAAATGTTAATACAAAAATATAGAAATATGAATTGATCCTGCTAATTCATCATGTATTTGGAGATTCAGTTTCTATATAGTCAATGCCACAACAATCAAAGTCAATGGACCAAGGACATAACCTCAAGGAATAAGGCAAGTCGTCTTATCAAATTCCGTATATCCTACATCAAGAAGGCAAAGGCCATCAGGAGGTGCAGGCGGAGCAGTAGCACGTCTACATGTGGCATCCATCAACTTTAACAGTGCGTCCTCTTCTGCACCGGCAGCAGCTTCCCTTACTGCGGTTGCAACAAGAACTCGAACCATCTGTAAATGTCGTCCATAAGAAGCAACCACAAGATAATCAAGTCAAAATGAATACACAGGTTGAGTTTTGATATTACGCAGCAATATACAGAATATGAAACATAATTAATGAAGAGCTTGCATTTTGTGAGGGGCCTTGATTCTGAGCATAAATCACAATCCTTTTCCCATGCTGACTTTTCTGCTCTACACCACTCTTTAAAAGGAACTTTAAGATACTTCTCCATTAAAAATCTCAGGTTTGTTCTTGGCCAAAGAAGAATAGTCTTAAAGATGGAAATAACTAGATAAAAAGGGCATTGATGATTACGAGCTGAGAGAATCTCCAATAAGGCTGTGGATTGCACTAAAAAGTATACCACATCATCCCAGAATGCTTACATGACAAGGAAAAATGTGGAGTATGTCTAGCATACCCTCCACTCTAATTTTTATAACTCACCTTCATTGAAGACTCTGTCCATATAATTTTTTATAATTGAACTTCACTCTTTCTCTATATCCTCTCTTTTGTACATATGACCAACAATTAGTGCAATCCACAGCCCCCATGGGAGATGCTTCTCTCTCCCTCCCTCCCTCCCTCCTTTTGCTTGCCACATGCTGTACAACAATGCTCTTAGAAATGAATATTCATATACTTTCTTCCACAATTCACATTATATAGTTTCAATGCAACTTAAAAATAGTGGCTTCCAACACTAACCTGGACTAGGACTGTACCAATATTGGGAAATGAAGTATGAAGAAGGGGAAAAGTAAAATAATAATTTGACATTGAATACTGAAAAGTAAAATAAGGACAATAAAACAGTTTGATTTCAGTGGCACAAGCCAATTTACAGAACTGTAAACAAGTGTGAGCGCTCAATGAAAAGTAAACAAAGGGCAATAAAACAGTTTGATTTCAGTGGCAAGAGCCAATTTACAGCACTATAAACAAATGTATATAGCTTACCAAAACCATATAAACTATGAGTGATAATAGTGTCAAGTTGGTAAATGAAAAAGTTAGTCATGATTTTTGTCTATGAGCTATCAAATGACCCTGAGTCCCTTGTTGAAACTGCACAAGAATTTCAACACGTGGCCTTCATACATGACATCGTAGTGCCAAGTTAAAGCAGTAGAGAAGTCAAATGTAACTAGTAAGTATTCCGCCAGACAAGCTAGTTTTTCTCATAAGAATATTAATTGAAGTAAATACCTTGCGCAGGAAACGATTGGCAACCAACTCAATGCACATCATCTTCGTAGGCGATCCATCCTTTTATACATGCAAAATGTTCATGAGAAAGAAGAATTGAATGATATTCAGAAGCTCTTAAGAAAATATTAAATTCTATGTAAATGTAATAAAAACATTATACTAAAATGTCCTTTATAGAAGCCACGTCACCTGATGACAATACATGATAATGTAATAGTTCATTAGTGTGTAGAGGTTACACCATACATGCATTTAACATTAGAAGTTTGTTACACAAAAGAAATTATGGGTCNTTCTATGTAAATGTAATAAAAACATTATACTAAAATGTCCTTTATAGAAGCCACGTCACCTGATGACAATACATGATAATGTAATAGTTCATTAGTGTGTAGAGGTTACACCATACATGCATTTAACATTAGAAGTTTGTTACACAAAAGAAATTATGGGTCATGCACTCATTAATTATATCCCAAACCTGAACTTGAATTTTGACCTCAAAAGTACTTTCTTGCATTGCCAAGCTTATATTCTAAATCCAAAAAAATTCTAATGATCCCTTCACTTTTCCTAAACACAATTACTGATTCACACAAGACCATAAGAAGCCCATGAAAAATTAAACTTCATTCAGATTATTTAGCTACAAAATAGGTTGCATTGTCTGTTGTCAAGTCTTACAAAGAAGGATGCTTGAGCAGGAATTCATCTAGTCCGTTTCGAGCACAATGTGTAATGTTAATGCAGGCGCATTTCTTGATATCCTCAAATATAACAGTTTTCAACACAAAAGTTTTACTGCCTGAAAGAAACACAATCCTATACAATTAAAAGCATGAAGACAATGAGCTCATAAGATTAACATTTAAAATATAAACATCAAGAACTAACAAAATCTTAAGAAAAAAACCCAAAAAGAAAGATCATTCCATACAATACAAAAGAACTATTTCTTTCATATTATTTCATTCTTCCATCAATTTATAATTCACGCTATAGTTTAATGAAATCTTGCACCTTTAGAGCTCCAGGTCTTGATTCAACCACCACTTTTCTTCTTAAAGCTCATTCACTCACAGCCACATGTTGCAGACCACATAACAAGAGCCGAATGAAATCCCTAAAGTTCTCCAAAAACTACTCATCCAAAAATCTTTCTAATGAATGATTATTGTCTTGACTCATGCATCCATCCAACCCTGTTAAAGTAAGTTACTCCACAAGGATCTTTTGCCTGTTCCACCTCCATCAAACGTTAACATTCCATCAAATCTGTAATATACCCCAATACTTTCAGTAAATTAAAACCCCTACGTCCATTCTTCTTCAACCTTTTCAAGCACTAGAATTTATTTGTTTCGCAATTTGGTCTAATGATAACTGGGCCACAGCATGTTGGGTAAATTATATATGGAGCATGTTTCATAAATAGTTTGTTAATAAGAGTTACCAATTACTGGTGACAACACACATCCACAACCACAGTAAAAAAAACCTGTGTCTTTTAACATACTAGGAATAGGATTTCTAAACTCAGCACGGTCATAATTAGGGGATGAAAGGTTAGAATAATTATGGATCCCCTTTCGTTGTGAAATGAAATCCGAAATCTGATTTATCGAGGACATTTTGGCAAATATTATTTTTTTCATATTTTTCTTTCTACATTTCTGATCACAACACGCCAGATAAGTATCTGATATTGACGTCATCCTATTTTATTTATCGAGCCTAATGCTAACTTTTACTAAATCCTAAACATCGAATGTAAAAGAATAAACAGAATAATTTTAACATTGACGGCTCTGTTCTCTGTCCATAAACCATAAATTTCCACCTTTTGACTCAATTTAGTCCAAATATTTGGCTTGTTTTACCCATACTGAAACACCAAAATGCAGCATCTTTGGGATTTGCTTAAACACAAAATTAAAACAAATATATCTAAATTATTTATTTCTTAAGCTCCTGCGATGTGGAAGTTTCGTCCTTCAGTCATCCCATAACAGAAAATGTGGCTTCACAAGCTTAAATCGTTAGCAATGTAGATAGAATAACTTTACATGAATAAGAAGCAACTCATGCTCAAGGCAATGCAATTTTATACTGAAAAAAGAAGCAAGATGAGCATCAATAGGAAACCTCTGCACAAGGCAATAAAACTTCTGCTGCTCGTGCATGAAAGACAAAGCACTCCGTTGGTGGACCACTGCAATGTGATCAAAAAATGCAGTTAGAAAGTGAACAGACAAATTCACTAAAATCAAACTGTGTCAAAGCTAATTTCACTTAGTTTTAGCTTTCTATCCATTGATTAACGCATGTTTTGGTCATCCTATCCGGCTGAGGCCACTTTTGATATTTAGATGCCTTGTCCAACTGACATTGGGCAACATCAAAGAAATGCGAGTGGCAAAGCATGTGCTAAAATGTAATTATGTAAGACATGTTTACACAAGTCAAAAGAATCTAAATTTTCTACAAACTTTAGAATGAAATAATCCTCAGAGATCTCGGTCAAACCAGGCTTACATCCAATGTGTATACCCTTAACCCATTGGCATAACACCTAGTAGAGAGATCAAATTTTGAGTGAAACAAATCAAGCAACTCTGACCAGTTTTAAAAAATTATCACGCAATAACTAAGTAAAGCTAAAGTGACATCTTTTCCATTCATTTTAACCTACGGGGGTCCTAGTGGGTATGATACCAGCCATACATAACATTTCGGCTAGTACAAGGAAGTATGAGAGCGTATTTCAAGCCCGTCATTTTACAACATGCTTACAGAGAGAAGATAGTAAATGATTGGTGTATACTCCTACTGTCTGCAATGTAGCCAAATGTGCATGTGCTGATGGGCATGCAATGATTTACCCATGTAAAAGAATTCCCATATGAAGCTTCAATAGACACACTGGCAAGGGTCACCAAAATAAGAACAAAATAATATATACGAAATGTCACTTATTGCCATCTAATCTATGACCTCAGATGCAGTTGGCCTATCAGAATTACGATGAACATAAAAGGATAGGTGTTTGCCAACTATACAATAATTCCAGAGACCTCAGTCTTACATATTTCGTGAGGCTTTAGTATCTCGTGCAAACATCCTGTAGGATAGTAATTTTCCTTCCAATTGATGTAGAAGATGGTTAACACTGCTTACAAGAAACCTAGTTGGTTTATTTCCTGTTTCTTCTTCATCTTTGTCATCAACATCAACTGCATATCCATTACTTGCCTCATCAATACACAGAACACCACGACCATGCTGACAAACAGCATTATCCACAATATTCTTCTTACACACACTTGTGTGGTCCCCCTCAGTTTCATTATTCAAGGGCAATATATATAAATAGCGTCTCCACTTTGCAGAGAAATTAGGATGAAACTCACGAGATACCTAAAACAAAATAGGTTCCCTTCAGTATGTTGTAGAAACAACTGACAGAAATTATTTAAGTCATTTGTTTACAGAGAGTACGAGTAAATGACTGTAGAATGCCTAAATTTTAACTATGAGCTGAAAAATAACTAAAGATGGTGCTACCTTAGAAACAGAAACTGCCCTTATCTTGCCAGGTGCTGCACCATTGATAGCTTCTTCAACGTCTTGAGCTTTAATATCCTTTCTCCATGTATCTGTGCATACAAAACATGGATGACTTTCATCTTATTCAATGTCCTCAACTCAAAAATATTATGGATAATGTGAACTATCTAGCAGAATACATCACACATATATCTAAGGGTCCCTGTTAATAACTTCATTTATCAAGGTTTTAAGGTCAGCTGGTTGTCACCAGTGTCCAAGGTACGTAGGCTGAAGGCTTGGAAAAACACCAACCTAGTCCAAACCTCACCCACAACAATCCCAGACTCCATCTTTTTTATATCCCAAATCAAAGTGTTCGTAAAAATAAAATAAAATTCAAAGCATTCATCCATTTCCATCATCTTTCTTTGCCGAGTTATGTTCCAAATCTTCTGCAAGTCAGACAAGGTTTATGCTCTTTCATATGTAATCTTATTATGGGAAATTTTTTTTTTTTTTTGAAAGGTTACGTAGGCTGAAGGCTTGGAAAAACACCAACCTAGTCCAAACCTCACCCACAACAATCCCAGACTCCATCTTTTTTATATCCCAAATCAAAGTGTTCGTAAAAATAAAATAAAATTCAAAGCATTCATCCATTTCCGTCATCTTTCTTTGCCGAGTTATGTTCCAAATCTTCTGCAAGTCAGACAAGGTTTATGCTCTTTCATATGTAATCTTATTATGGGAATTATTTTTTTTTTTTGAAAGGTAA
>CAIGRQ010116737.1:0-11617 GCA_903798375.1 Fraxinus sp. D2006-0159 | reverse complement strand
GTGGCGAGGTAAGTTCCCGTTTTCGGCGTACTCCCGTCACTTTGTGAAAGTTGGATTGTGCCCCCTAGTTTCGAAAGTCTGCGTCCGCCCCTGGGGAAGGCGATCTCACTGTTTGAAATAGCTCAAGACGCAAAAGCTGTATGTTAATAGGAATGTTGAATCGAGTTCTAATGTTGGCCAAGTCCTGTCTAGTAAGGTTACTATAGATCCCCCGAAGCCTCAAAACATCCCTCATATCTTCACTAAAATTAGATAGCACTCCAGAGGATTGTTACATTGGAAATCCCAGCCCCAGGTCAAAAATTTCCCGTTAACCTAACAATGTGGGATTAATGCATATACTAGAGAGTGAGTTATAGCCCTATAAGAGAGCACATCAAAATGTAATTTTCTATAGAAGAAGAAGAATTGTCAGAAGAATCACCTCTCAGATTACTTGAATCTGAATCACCAGATGCATTATAAGAATCAGCATGAAAAGATATAGCAAAAAGAACAGTAGAGACTGTGAGCTCAAAATGAGAAATCTTTATTTCTATACAAAAGAAACAAAGAAACAAGATGAGGGAGACCAACTGAAGTAATGACGTATTTATAAATTTTAACTAAGGATATTAAACCTAGGGATGACAATGGGGAGAGTATGGGATGGATCGGCCATTCCCACCCCCATTTCATCGGGTATTTTTGTTACCTTACCTCATCCCCATACCCAGTTAAAGCGGCACGAGGCAGAATCGGGGCGAGGAGGGGCAGGTCCATTGCCACATTTATTTATTTTTAAATTTTAATTTTTGTTTTTTTTGTCTTTAGTTAGTAAATATCATTACTTTTTTACTAATTTGTTAAAAGCAACTTATGTTCTCTTTAAAAATAATGATAAATTTATTATTTTTATTCGATAAAAAACTTAAATGTGAAATTAATTTTAAACGGAGCGGGTAACGGGGCGGGGACTATGTTTTCCATACCCGCCCCGTACCAGCTTCGGGGTAATGATCTTCACCTCATCTCTGCCCCGTGTATCCGGTTAGGCGGGTAATCCCCGTCTCATTCGGGGTGGGGCCCCATGGGTATCAGGTTGAGTGGATTTTATTGTCATCCCTAATCCCTAGGTGTGAGAAGGAGAAGATGAATAGTGATCGAGTTTTGATTTCTTTTTTTCTTTTTTTTGTAGTTTTTTTTAATTTTAATTTAAAGTTACCATTTAACCCCTTTTAAAATTAATAAAATTTTATATTTTGGGTCAACTAACATCAAACTAATAGAAATCGTCCATTGAACCCCAAGTGCTAATTTTTGAAATGTTTGGAACTTTACGTGATACAAAGTGAAGGATAAGGTGAACTCTGCAAAACAAGTGAAAGGTTTGGGACATTTGCTACAATTATCCTTTTTTAATATTTATAAGTGAATTTTGTCTTATTAGTAGTATTTTTATTTTATAAACAATTTTTTTTACTTAAAAGTGGCTTTTTACTTATAAGTAATTTTTTTTAATTATAATGTAATTATTCTTATCCTATTAGCAATATTTTACTTATAAGTATTTTTTTTCTAATTAAAATGTAATTTTTTAGTTAATATATTTTTATTTACAAGTTAGTTTTAAAGAAAATATGTTGGTTGAAATAGTTATTTTATAGATGATAAAATTTGTTTGAGCCCCATTTTGAGAGGAAAAATGCATTTTTAAATAGTGATTTTTTGACAAAGTGTGATTAAAAATAAAGAAAATGTTTTCTTCATGTAATATTATTTTATTGAGAATATGTAACTGAAAATAAGTTTTTTTAAAAAATGATTTTTTGATAAAATGGGGCTCAAACAAGGGCTAGAAAGGAATATGAGAAACGATTAAAATCCGTCGATTTGATAGGTTGAGAAAACTGTTTAAATTTACATCACCGATTTTGAGTGGGTTTTAGACCATCCAAAATCAGTGCAAAAAAAATGGCGAGCACGGACTTATCAACCCCTCATAAATGGTGCTATCCAAAATCGGTCAAAGCCCGTGGAAAAAAACTCCCATGCAAGCCCTCATGGTTGAAATTTTGGTTTTTTCTTTATAACTTGGTGTGAATTATTTTGAGAATTTAAAACGTGAGATTTTGTTGACCTTGGCTTCTACACATGTGACATGGTCAATAGATCTCGACTCCACTCACGTTTACATAGATAGACTTAGGCATATATGGACAAATAGTTAGTAGCATGTGGCTTTCTTCGGTGGCGATGGAGATGACCGTAAGCACTCTAACGATCAAGTCATCAATTTGTACAAGTATGTTTTAGTGTGGGATGTACGGAAGACGTAAGCTACCACCGGGGGTTTATATAGAGTAAAATGAGAACAATCTTACTTTGAACATGTAAATTTTCATTATCTTGAAATGACATTAAGTGCGAGCTTTTATAGTAAAAAATAAAAAATGATAACCGTTGGATGAAAAGACGCGTGACTTCATCTCAATAACCAACATGTCTTGTCATATGCATTTTTTCTATGAGTAAGTTCAGGTGCATTTAATGTTTCGACCATTAGCAATCCTATGGTCTAGGCCAACATGTAAGGAGTAGACTTGACAAGCCAACTTGATAAAGTGGCAATGCAAAGAGGTCACACCAATCAATCGCTCTTTCTGATAGACTTCGAGCGTTTTTGCTTCGACTTGATCCTTCCAAAGGCACTCTCATCATCCGACACCTCGACCACAATACAACTTGATTAAATAACATTTTGGACGCAAAACTTGCCAATGCACTTTAGATCTAATAAATGGATTGATCCGGTAGGCAAAGTGATGCGGAATGCAGCCTGTGTTCGCTTATTATGTGTCTACCACGTGGTCATTCTTGGAGCTTTGGATGGAGCAAAACAATAGTCCCCTAAATCAATATATGAATATTTATATAATGTGTAGACTTAAATGGTGATATGGTGCCGAAGTAATCGCATAAAATCTTGTATGGAAGAACTTTTAGAGAATCCGCCTCATAAGCTAGAGGCTACCTTGGGTACAGTATTGTTATAATACTAGTATCCATTCCGAAGACCCCATTTGAAATTTTTTATGGTCGTGCTCTCCCCTCTTTGCTAGCATATGTTCATGACACGACTAAAGTGGAATTAGTGGAGAATTTTTT
Source organism: Fraxinus sp. D2006-0159 (assembly GCA_903798375.1). Lineage (NCBI taxonomy): Eukaryota > Viridiplantae > Streptophyta > Magnoliopsida > Lamiales > Oleaceae > Fraxinus > Fraxinus sp. D2006-0159. Next base: position 8,470 of record CAIGRQ010116737.1, on the reverse strand, counting down.
GCTGGGAAGGGACCAAGTGTTGCGAGAAGCAAGGGCTAATTTGAAGGTATCTCAACAACGAATGAAAAAACATTATGACACACGAATAAGGAATATAAGGTGGGTGATTTTGTGTTTTTGAAGTTGCAAGCTTATCATCAGTTAACCGTGGCTCAAAGAAAAACCCAAAAGCTGGCTTCCAAATTTTTTGGCCCCTTTAAGATCATTGCACGAATTGGGTTGGTGGCGTACAAAATTGGAGTTACCAACTCACCCCAAACTACACCCAGTGTTCCTTGCATCTCTCCTAAAAAATGGGTAGGAGATAATGAGAAGGTTAAGGCGATTTTACCTCCTATTTCCGTGGACCAACCAATGCACCCTTTACCACAAGCTATTTTGAACAGCAGAAAATTAAGGGAGGTGAGGAAATTTTGGTTGAAGTAAATTTGGCAAGGCAACACCTTCATAGGGCAAGGCAGCAGATTCAAAGGGATTGCAACATGGATATAGACCACAATCATGGGGCTACAATTAAGGCTCATCAAATAAAGAGTAGTTGGTATTAAAAATGAATTCATAGAACGGAAGAACTTGTTACGCAGCAATTATGTATTTTCTTTTATCAAAATTCCATTAATCTACAATTTTAAGCCATGAGGATATTTAAATTGAGGATTATTATCAATAAGATCATCAAAAGTATTTTCATCTCATCTCAACCTTTGGTTGAATTAAGGAGGTCCCAGGCACCTCAAATTGTCTTACTAACTATGATAGGATCCCTCGAAGTATCCTACATAATTCATATTACTAATCAAGATTGGAAAATTACGGAAAACTAATCTGGGAGCCTTTCAAGTCAAGAAGTACCTTACTAGATCCGTCACCAAACGACTCAACACCAACATACGTTAAAACGATATTCTTTTAGCTTCCTATAATTTTGCTAAATTTCTTAATAGAAAAGGCATAAGATAATAGAGAAAATGAAATTGTCATCACTGAAAAGAGGCAAATGTTAAAATACCAAATGGCACAGGAATAAACATTCCAATTCTAGAAGACCTTGCTATTTCATTTCAACCCAGACGAGATTATAGTTTCCCAATTCAAAGAAGACACATCCACCTACACCAAAAAGTTTTGAACCATCCACCAGAAAAGCTAGAGAAGGAAGCCTGTAAGAAGTAAACGACTCGTTTAGTAAGGGAGGAGAAGGGACCGTATTTGATAAAGAGTATTAAAGAGCAAAAAGATTCTAAAATCTGTCTACTCTAATATCCAATCCAGTCCAGCACTGGATATACCGAACTTGCACAGAACGCATTCAACGTTTATGATTCTGCTTGAACATTGGCAGCTTGACCAGCATGGTAACCAAAATTCCCACTAATACCCCGGCCACCCCTTCCTCTGAAATGATTGTTCCGGGGGTAATAATTGCCTGGCTGGTCATAGAATTGGCTGCGGCCATTCTGATTGCTTCCTCGACCAGTGCCTCGACCTCCACGACCATTAGGATATCCTCCTCTACGGCCACCTACATTCCCACCTCGTCCACCTCTATTATTCTGATACGACCGTCGAGGAACATACTGTTGATCCTTTGATTCACGATCCCTAGAAAATTGCTCCACTTCTATATCTGGGGTGACAGGCTTCATTTGAGATTGTTGTTCTGCTGAGTTTTCTACTTCTGATCCTTCTCCCTGCAACCAAAAAGAATAAATCAACAAAAAAAATTTGGAAGGCATAATCCTTTTTAGCATAAAACTGTCCATTAGGAGAATCAATATATTACCAGATGATGTTCTTCCGCATGATCAGATAGATCATCATAAACTTCATTGCCATGCGCTTGTGCACTAGGTGATTCTTCTGCCTATATAGAACATTTGAAAGTAAGAAGGTGAGAATAGAGAGAGCCTTTGCAAGGAACTAAAGAAGAAAATTAAATTCGGACAGATAATGTGAACGCATTTAACAAGAAACTCAAAAAAAAAATATTTCGCACACACATTCAAACACATAAATCAGAATTGTGTGTTCTGAAATATGACTTGATAATGCTACAGATGGAGGGATCCTCAGCAGTTGAGTGCATGCAAATTGTGAGAACTGAAGCATCTAATTCCAATGCATATACCTCTACTTAACACGCACGCACGCACCCCTTTCTTTTCATTCTATATGCATCATCTTCCATGCCCATTAAACTTGTCTAAACAATGCAGACTATCATAAAGAATTCAAGTATAGTTTAGTCACTAAGTCGAGCCAAAATAAGCCGCTGACTATCTTGTATGCATTACTCCAAGACCCTATTCCCAATAAATAGGTAAGGACGAGCAATCACAGAGGCACAGACTATCAGAAGCAAATTTCTAATATACAGGCCTCCCTATATCCCCCCCCTTGGGGATAGGCAGGAAAGTGAACAGCATCATTTTCACCTAGAAATGCAGCGTCTTATTTACAAGAAAAATTTCCTAGATCTAAGAGGATCATTTCTGGCATGTCTGAGAAATACTGATCATCATGTATGTTAAATGTATATTTAATTCTTTCAAGTGGTGAAATATAGATAACAAAATAACCATTAAAAACATTATTTTAATATGAAGGGTACAGATTTCCACAAATTAACAATCATCAAGTTCCAGACACTGAAGAAGAAAACAGAAGAAAAAGCTAAATATGATACCCAGATGAGAAGTCCTCACAATCAAATCCCAAACGGTGTACATAGACTCAGGTTTTGGTATCTAGTGACATACGTATCTAGCTGTTTGACCTCCAAAATCCTACTAATTTTAAGATAAAGATATGGTAAGGAAGTGTCTAAAAACTGAACCTGCTAATACACAGTGAACTCTTACGACAGAAAAAATAAATTTATAACGAGATTTAGGTAAACATATTGAGACTATAAGGGAAGTAGAAAATACTTCATAGTTTTCTTAAGCTTAAGCAGCTTCAGTAAGTGAAGACACAGAACTATCATAATCAATTCGTAAAATCAAATGCGCCTGATCAATTGGCTTGGTACAACATGGACCTAGGCATACCAAAAGGTAGCTCAGGAAAGAGATGGCTTATCAAAAGGCAATTATTAACTTGTCATCAGAAGAATGTTCCACCTTCGTGCATTTTAAAATAGAGCAATCAGACCAAAAATATATGTCATTTCACAATCAATTTTCCAAGGTCAGAAATAGCATCTGTATCTCATAAAGGAAGGTTGGATGACTTAATCTAATCATATAATATAGTTGAGTAGCATGTTTGGCTAAGTAAGATTAACAGTTGTATGAAAAAGCACCCTATTGGAGGAGTATCAAGAGGTTACTTCTCAATTAAAGTGCCATTGACCACCTTTTAAGCTTAGTCAAACATGTTCATTGATTAGTGTTTTTCAATCACGCTTTTGTTCCCATTTAAACTTGATTAAGACTTTTATAAGGTTTTGATTTGCATTTTCGTGTTGTTTTATTGGTTAGGTGAATTGGTGGAAAAGGTGCGAACGTAGGAAGCAAAGTCATGATGATATGAATCAAGGAAAAGATGAATTGAAACCATGTGAAGAAAGCAAAGAAAGAACCTAAAGATGAAGAGAAATGAAGAAACTCAAAGACAAGGCATAGGCGCCACTCTTACGGCTAGAAAAGCAGAAAATTAGGCGCCTAGGTGCTGCGCCTTTTAATCAAGGGTTTGTCTTTTTGGACCGGAAAAAGCCCACAACAACTCCTAATTCAAGATAGAATTTAAAGAGGCATACGTACAACTTGAGAAGCACTTTCCAACTACACTTTGACGAGGCAAAATCAAGAGATCAAGCGAGAGGAATGGCGAGAAGAAGATTGATCCAAACTCCAAAAACAGTTTTTATCTCTTTTCTTCTCTATGTTATTAATCATGAATTTAAGATTTTCTTATTCTTTCATCTAGTAGATTGATGTAATCTAGACTCGATATGTTTTGATTTCCAATAATTATTTTTTCGAGGTTTTTCTTTTAATTTTATTTGTGTTATTTATTCTTAATGCTTTCAATTAACTAACCATTGATTGATTGATTTGACGTTTAAGATTCAGCACTCGATAGAGGGAACCTTAAACTTGATCATAGAGTAACACAACCTAAGTTTTATAGGTTTCGAGAAAGAAGTATAAATCCTTTGAAGCGTTCCCACAAAAAACCATGGAACTTGTGAATTCCTAGATTTAGATTTGGAATAGAGGGATTGAAATTGGAATTTAGGAATAATTTTCACTCAGCACTCGAGAAAGGGAATAGAAATATATTAGGGTTTTGCTTATAAATTCAAAAAACCAATTGGAGATAAATATAGAATTAAGAGACATAGTAGATAGATGAAATCAAAACCCTAAGCTTTTCTCATACTGTTTAATCCTAAACAATCATCATTCAATCGTTGATTTAGTCAATCTCTTAATTTAGATTTAGCAAAATTATATTGATCACATCAATTCGATCATCTAGATAAAATAAATACTATTTTAATTATAGTACTTAATAGGAATTTAATTATCAATCCATGTGGATTTGACATCATAGCTTCACTGTTATATTAAAGCTTGACACCGTGCGTTTGAGTTATAATTTGCATCTAACATTCATACTTTGTTACTAGGAAAAATGAATTCACTCAAGATTTGCTTGTGTTTCATTTTCTCCCTGCCTATATATATCTATAGGACTTTGAGTAGATTGATAAATAATTGAAGAAAGTCGTACATTGGGTGTGGGTGCGCGTGTGTGCACGTATGAGAGATAGATAACAAATATGAAATGCCAATGGTTTTTGATGATCACATTTGACTATGCATTCACATGGTCAGCAAATGATGACATCATCATTTTGTTAAAAAAGAGAATTGAGGTTTGCCATGTGCTGAGAGGATTTTGTAGTTGGAAAGAAATAAGCCAAAAAGAAACAAATTTATACAAGGCGCCAGCAGTGACATTATCCTGTTTCCTCAGTAGTGCAAGTGATGCATGCACGCTAGTTTTGCAATGTGCTATCATTGATCTCTCTTCATCTCATGCTTAGATAAGCATGTCAGCCATGTAAATGAAAAGAAAAAGAAAGATAGAAGGCGCAATCGTGGGTATGCAATGGCATATAAAACTGACAAAAAAGCCAGTATAGCTGGGGAACGAAAACTTTGACATCCAGAACAGTGAATACTATTATGGTTTAAAACATCAATTTGAGCAGTAAGGTTGAGAGTGATCACAAATATCATTACAAGAACTACATACCTAGTGGCATGAATAGTGCACGAAATCAAAAATAATAAGTCCCATATGAGCTATATAAAGAGCTAAATCCGCTTTATTCCCAGAACAGCATGTAGAAACAGAATATATTTATCATACTTATAGAAGCAACGACAGACAGTTCACTAAATTCATCATTCATAACCAAATCAAATCCTACTTTCTGTGAAGTTATTGCATATTCAACAAACATTACCTCTTGCACATACGCTGCAGCTGAACCTTCCACTTGAACTTGCACCACAGACCCATGCACTGGAACCTGAAAAGATGTATAGTTCCCAGCAGCTGCTGCAACTTCAATGGGACCTTTCATCTCTGGTGTTGTTGTAAAGTAGTCTGAAGCCATAATTTTATTCAACTTCTCCCTCAATCCAGCATCTAGAAATCAACCCCGTAAAACTTAGCATACAAAATGACAAAAATAAAGAGAAAAATAAAAAAATATCATGATAAAACTTCAATTTATAATTAGAGGTCCAAAACCAAGCCATACAAAAGTATCACCAACTGATATCAACTAAGGACAAATGCTAACCACAACAAAAACTATCATAGAAGTTCAATGAAGATCAGACTGGTCAAAGGATTTAGATTCCTCCAATATATGTATACTACAACTATCAAAAAAGTAATAAAGTCACCAACGCTATCAACACATTCACGAAAAAATAGCAACTATCTTTGTGCGCATCAAGGTGTACAAAGGTTTTTGACTCAGAGAAAGGGACAAACTGTACAAGTATCAATGGAGTTAGGTTCAATAGCCTGCAATATAATCTACTATATTATACCCAATCTTTACCAATAAATAAACCCATTCATATAGATTTCTCACACAGAGAGAGATACATGTGTGCATGGAACTTTCTCGTAAGTGTTAAAGACTTAGGAAGCAAGAAATTTAAGTGCTTAGTACACATAAGCCCACAACAAATTAATATCAAGTAAAAGCTACCGTGACAATGACAGTCATCAAAAGATTGGCCAAAACAACATATTCACCTTGATATGAACATAAACATTCAGATATATACATCTACAAACAAATACGTGAATATTGAGACCCATGTTGATATGAACATAATATTCAGAGAGACACATCTAGACACAAATACATGCATTTGAGACTTTGTGATGTAAAGAGAGGAAGTATCCGAACTATTAACATTAGAGTTCGGTTCAAATGGCTGCTTTGATTATGCAAGCTAATGGTTCATTATGTGTAATTAAACAATAATTTAAATATTATAATAAACAACTCCAGGATAGAACTACTATAATAATTCCCCCAAGTATCAAACAAACAACCGATCAATTCATGTAAAATATAAAGGCATACATATATGGAGAGGAAATTTAGCAATTCTGTGGATGTGTTCTTACAAGTGACATTAGAGTTGGGCTCATTAGAGTTGGGCTCGATGGGCTGATCTGAATTGGCAAGCCATAGCTTGGCATGCTCGACACACTTCTGAAGTGCATTCTTGTGGGACAAGCTTGAGTCCACAGGCCGCGAGAGCAACATACTCCCAAGCATCGAGATCAGGTCCAAATCCCGCTCTTTCAGGGGATCCATGGCATCATCATCCGTAACATAATCATAAGTCAAACAACAATGCCTTTCATGAGTCCTCGTGAGCATATTATCGTGAGCCCTCATCAGGGTCTTCACATCAAACACACTCCCAAAATAGAGCAGATTCATCAGATCAGAAATCACATAAACGCCATCTGGATTCGACTTCTCTTCCTCCACCGATGGTTGCTCCACCACCTCGGGTTTTGGGGTTTCCTCATCAGGGGTTTGCTTTTTTGGGGCTTCAGATTCCCTTTCATAAAAAGCGATAGCGATTTCCTGAGCCACAGCGTCGGCGAGGGGCTGACGGAGCTTTTCGAGCTCATCGATTCCGGCAAGGACGAAGGGTTTGGATTTAAGGGTTTCTTCTTGCTCCTTGTTTAGGGTTTTTCCCTGGGAGAGGGACTCTTCCATCTGGAGTATACGATTCTGCTTCTTGCGGAGGGAGCGAATGCGTCTGTTGATGAGGGTGAGGACTGGTCCTTCAGTTGTCAACTCAGCTGATGATGAAGATGCCGCCGTGGTCACCGCCATTGTGGGGGTTGTTGAGGATGTGCAAATGAAGGAAGAGACGATGAATATTGACCCGCCGTGAACGGCGTACGAGGGTTTTGCCGAGAGAAAAATACTAGTAGCCGCGTAGACAGAGAAGTGTTGAAGGTGAGGTTTATGATTGAAGAGGGATGGACGAATTTACATTGGTAGCCTCAGTTGTGAAAATTGTTACTTTTGGCCTTTGAACCCCAAATTAATCTTTCTTTTGTGTAAATGGTCATTTATGTTTGATTCTAAACATTTCCTTCATTAAATAGGCGTTTATTTAATAAGACCTGTGATATATTTATAATTAAATTAATATTCATATATATAGTATGGATAATTCTAATGGTATATTGAGATCGACACTCCCTCCAATAGGGGGTCGCAAGATGTCCATTATGGACACCTTGATGGCACTCCCAATATAAAAAAAGCACAATCCATATAGTATATACACACAAGTATAATCATCTCCCACACAACACCCTCCCACCCTTTAACGATAGTGACTGCCACTCCCGTGCATCCTAAAAACAACTCCATCACCATTATTTTCTTTTTCTTCACTCCGACGAACAAATATTGAAAAATTACTTTTTACCAAATAATTTATTTCTTTTGCTTAGAATAGAAAAGTTCCTATCAATCTATTACTCTATTTACCTTGAACTAGGGGTGAACACGATTCGATTTGGACGGTTTGTAACAAATTTTCAAACCAAATCACATAAAACAGTTTGAAATTTTTTCAAACCAAACCAAACCACTTCAATTTCTAAACCAAATCAATCCAAACCACCTTTTTGGGTTTGGTTCGATTTAAAACCACGGTTTAATAAAAAAATATACATCGAACGAGTTAAATCATAAATATTAATCTTAAATATCACATAAAAATATAAATATTAGTATTATACGAATATTATAAACAAATGTTCTTCACTTCCAATAATTCAATGTAGTGAAACAATTTGTTCTAATCTCTTAATCAATACTAATCGGTGCAACATTTTCAGCTGTAACACATGATTCGTTCTCTATATATAGATAAGAATATAACAAATA